>JALIZH010025353.1:0-13670 GCA_030522465.1 Rhipicephalus appendiculatus
TTCGCCTACTACCGGAGTATTCATCATCCACATCGTCACCATGTCGAGATTACTTAATTGGTATTTTGGAAGCCGTCCAGAATAGGGCAGCGAGATTCGTCTCTGGCAACTATGACTATTATTCAAGCATTACACCAATGAAACAAGACCTTCGCCGCGTGATTTCTTTTTTATGTCTGTTTCATAGGTACAATTATTGCTATAAATTTCACTGTTTGCCGCTTGATCCTCCTCTGCGCACATCTCGATGCATTAACAACGGACGTAGTTTCATGCGCATTCGTGATCACACGCAGGCATTTAACTCATCATCATTCCCTAGAGCAATTGCACATTGGAACGGTCTTGCAGATCACATTGTATCTATCTCTTGTCGAGAAACATTTCGTGATAACCTGGTTTCGTTGCGTTTTAGTATTGTATAATGTTGTTTCACCTTGCCGTTTGTAAGCTTTGCTTTTAAATGCGAAGCATTTCTTAGTGAACTGCAGGCACTTTGAGCGAATCTATCTACGTATCTATCTATCTCTCGTATCTAGCCACCGACGTGTGAGTGCTCTCGCGATCGCCTCTTTCACTTGCGTCTGACCAAAATTATTATGAGAGAGTGAGAAGGTTTGACGAATATGCCTGATTGGTCATGACACCAAAAAGTTCCAGTTCTGCCACTAAGGCGAAGCAATAAATGCGATATCACGAAATTAGAATGTCCCCCGCAGGGGCGTCTGCGCGAGCAGGCGTTTGGTGTGTGGCGACACCACGGACCCGAGCTAACGGGGGGGGGTTTCGACCTCCTCCCACGCCTAGCCGTGCGTGGCTGAGCCGTGTCCGGGGAAAAGGGGATCCTGGGGGTTGAGCCAATGCCGGGTGATTGGACCTTTAAGGCCCCCCGGCCGACGCAACACACCCCTTTGGCCCCGGCTTCACGTAGACGGCACCCCTGGGCTGACCCACCCAGGGGAAATCGGCAGTCGCCTTTTCCTATCTCTCTCCCTCCCTCTCATCTTCGTCTTTCCCTCCCACTTTTTTATCTTTCCTGTCTACTCCTCTCTTCAACTTACTTCCGTTTTTCCAGGCGGCAAGGGTTAACCTTGTGTATGTGCCCTACCTTGGGCATATTATATTTGGTTATAGTAGCTTTTGTACAGCTGGCGTTGGCATCCCTTTTCCAAGTGCTGTCGCGTCCCCATGTTGGGCTCCTTGGTTGGCGGCTGGCATAGCTGCCGAATCTAAACATACCTTATGGCCTTTGCTTCCTTCCCTCCACTTAATGATCGTCCTCTCTCAAAGAGAGGGCGCACCGAAGACATCATGAACATTTTTGAAAAACCAAAAAAAAATTTCCCAAGATTTCACGTCATCCACTGCGAAACAGTTGAAAAGAACGCAAGAACTATCTCCCCGTTTGTTGTCTCAAAATGTCTAACCAATTCACTCGGTCAAGGCTACAAGGCTACACGAATGGCCAGTGGGGATCTTCTCCTTGAAGTGCGAAGTAAGACACAGTATGAAAGCCTCTCCAAACTTGTCTCTATTGGAGACACCCCAGTCTCAATCACACCGCACCGATCCCTGAACAGCTCCTGAGGTGTAGTGTCCGACCAAGACCTACTAGACTTGACAGAGAGTGAGCTCCTCGAGGGCTGGAATGAACAGCACGTAACACACGTGCAGAGAATTAAAATCAGACGTGACGACAAAGAAATTCTGACAAAACACCTCATTCTCACATTTTGCACAAGCACACTGCCAGAATATGTTGAAACAGGTTATTTGAAATTGAAGGTCCGTCCATACATCCCCAACCCCCGGCGCTGCTTCAAGTGCCAGCGTTTCGGTCACGGCTCTCAGAGCTGCCGTGGCCGTCAAACCTGTGCAAAGTGCAGTTCACACGAGCATGCTACAGACGACTGTGCTGAAACTCCCCACTGTGTAAACTGCGAGGGCGGGCACCCAGCCTACTCTCGCACATGTCCTTCATGGAAAAAAGAAAAGGAAATAATTACGCTCAAGGTAACCGAAAACATCTCATTCAAGGAGGCGCGCAAACGTCTCTTCGTTGCACAGGGTATGTCGTTCGCGGACGTGGCACGCAAGGGGTCAGTGCCACAAAAGTTCGCGGCGCCCGCACGTACCACTCAGAGTGGACGGGCGGCAGCGCCAATGGCCCCCTCCCCAGCGGAAGCAGCCCGTGCTGCTCCGCAACCAAAGGGTATGCAGGCCTCCGGACCTGCAGGCCCAGGACCCTCTGTTCAGGCAGAAGGTCCCAAAATTGTGACACCCTGTGCGCGCAACCCGCGAGCGGGCATCCAGCGCCTCTGCCGAGGCAATGGAAACAACGGCAAGTCCGACGGCGTCTCAGGCGCCGAAGGATCGGCGCAGCTCGTTGGAGCGCGCCCAAAAAGCAAGAACTCCCGTCACGGGGCCTGACAAGGGCTCTCTGACCTAACGCAACAGTCCTTTCAGTACACACAGCACTAACTTACAGCTAAAATGGATACACAAATTATACAATGGAACGTGAGAGGCCTTCTAAGAAACCTCGATGATATCCAAGAACTCTTACACGAACATTCACCACAAGTGCTGTGTGTACAAGAAACACACTTAAAATCCAAGAACACCAATTTTCTACGTCATTATGTTATATTTCGAAAGGACCGAGATGATGCTGTGGCGTCATCTGGTGGCGTGGCCATAATAGTTAACCCAGGAGTAGCATGTACACATCTACCACTACAAACATCCCTTGAGGCAGTGGCTGTTCGAGCAGTTCTTTTGAATAAACTCGTCACCATCTGCTCTCTATACATACCTCCACACCACCGTCTCGAAAAACACGAATTCCAGTCCTTAATAGACGAACTGCCCGAACCTTATCTGGTCCTTGGGGACTTGAATGCACATAGCGGTCTATGGGGTGATCCTCGCTGCGATGCACGAGGTCGCCTAATTGAACAGTTCCTCTTTTCTTCCGGTGCGTGTCTGTTGAATAGGAAAGAGCCAACATATTATAGCCTCGCCAACAAAACATACTCGTCCATAGACCTCAGCATTGTATCACCGTCGCTTCTACCCCTACTCCACTGGAAAGTCATAAATAATCCTTTCGGAAGTGACCATTTTCCTGTAGTTCTGAGCACACCAGTATCAAATGAATGTCCTCCACAAGTTCCTAAATGGCTCACAGGCAAAGCTGATTGGGAACAGTTTCATGAGATTACCCGTTTAAGTTGGACTGATATAAGCGGCTTAAGCATAGATGCAGCAGTACAGTACTTTACAGCTTTTCTGACTGATGCTGCACTTAAATGCATCCCGCAAACATCTGGACTGCCCGGCAAGCGACGTGTCCCATGGTGGAATTCTGATTGTCTAAATGCGCGGAAAAAGCAAAATAAAGCGTGGAAGTTACTTCGGGACTCGCCGACAGCCGAAAATCTCGACACTTTCAAGAACATTAAGTCTCAGGGCAGAAGAACGCGCAGACAGGCTAGAAGGGAGAGCTGGCAAAAGTTTTTATCCGGAATCAATTCCTATACACAAGAGGCGAGAGTCTGGAACATGGTTAGCAGGGTAGTAGGACGACAAGCATATTCACTCCCTCTCGTAAACACACATGGCGACACCTTGGAAGACCAGGCGAACACCCTCGGCGCACACTTTGAACAGGTCTCCAGCTCGTCGCACTATTCTGAAGCGTTCCAGCGATACAAGAGCAGAATAGAAAAACAGGAACTAGAGCGGAAATCCACAAAACACGAGGCCTACAATCAACCTATCTGTTTAGCTGAGTTACAGGCCTCGCTAAACTGCTGCAAGAAATCCGCCCCAGGTTCCGACCGTGTCGCTTATGAAATGCTGAAATACCTGCCCTCTGAAACCAAAAATACCCTCCTTTCCCTGTATAATGACGTATGGTTCTCCGGCGAGATCCCCTCATCCTGGAAAAAAGCCATCGTTATTCCGATTCTGAAACAGGGCAAGGACCCATCCTCAGCTTCAAGCTATAGGCCCATAGCGCTAACGAGTTGTCTGTGCAAGGTATTTGAGAAAATGATAAACAGGCGACTCATACACTTCCTTGAAACAAACAACCTACTGGACCCATACCAGTGTGGGTTTCGAGAGGCCACATCCACCACTGACCACCTTGTCCGTATCGAGGCACAAATTCGTGACGCTTTCGTCCATAAGCAATTTTTTCTCTCAGTGTTCCTCGATATGGAGAAGGCCTATGACACTACGTGGCGCTCTGGCATACTAAGAGACCTCTCACATTTAGGTGTACGGGGCACAATGTTCTCCATAATCGAAAGTTATCTGTCCAATCGGACATTCCGTGTTCGAGTAGGCACTGTTTTGTCCCGAACATTTGTCCAAGAACAGGAGTGCCGCAAGGTGGCGTACTGAGTTGCACACTTTATATTTTAAAATGAATTCCCTGCGCCTTTCCATCCCACGTAATATGTTTTATTGCACATATGTTGACGATGTACAGGTTGGTTTTAAATCCTGCAACCTTTCAATATGTGAACGGCAGGTTCAGTTAGGTTTGAACAGGGTCTCTCAATGGGCAGAAGAAAATGGGTTTAAATTGAACGCCCAAAAGAGCACATGCGTCCTGTTCTCTCGAAAGAGGGGCGTCCATCCCGATCCGGATATTAACCTGCAGGGTCAACATTTGTCTGTAAAGACTGAGCACAAATTTCTGGGCTTACTGTTGGACACAAAACTAACCTTCATACCACACATCAAATATATCAAGAACAAGTGTTTAAAAACCATGAATATTCTGAAAGTGTTGTCACGAACGACGTGGGGTAGTGACAGGAAGTGCCTTCTCAATCTTTATAAAAGCCTCATACGTACGCGTCTAGATTACGGGGCTATAACATATCAGTCCGCAACACCAACAGCCTTAAAGATGCTTGATCCTATCCACCATTTAGGCATTCGCCTTTCCACGGGTGCTTTTCGCACCACCCCCGTAGAAAGCCTGTACGTCGAATCGAACGAGTGGTCGCTAAACATGCAAAGATCGTACATGTCTTTTGTTTATTATCTCAAAGTGAACGCAGACAAAGAACACCCCACACACTCCACCATCAATGATATGTCCAGCACTGCCCTATTTGAGAACCGTCCGTCGCTGAGACAGCCCTATTCACTTCGTGTGAGGGGCCTCGCTGAGGAAACGGGTGTGCCACTTTTTGAACACCGTTTGGTACCTCCCGCTGCAAGTCTCCCGCCGTGGCAGTGGCAGATAATAGATTGCGATGTTTCTTTCACAGATGTTACAAAACACGCCCCTACTGCACACATACGTTCATACTTCTACGAACTGCAGCACAAATACACTTGTCCAGAATTCTACACCGACGCCTCCAAGTCTCACACTTCTGTGTCGTACGCAGCGGTCGGTCCGTCTTTTTCGGATGCCGGTGTTCTGAATTCTAATACGAGTATCTTCACAGCAGAAGCTTCTGGGATACTTGCGGCAGTAAAACACATCAAACAATTACAACTACAAAACGCAGTAATTTACACTGATTCTTTGAGCGTGGTAAAAGCTTTGAAAAGTCTAAAAAAGCACAAAAATCCTGTCCTTGTTTCCCTCTACTCACTTTTATTGCGATAGCAATTATATGGACACTCGCGGCTGGTTTTCGCCGTCGGCGTCGGCGTCGGCGTCATTTGCCGTATATGTATATATATAACCGAGCCCGCTCGTCGTTCGTGAGCGTGAAAAGACGTGAGGGGGGGGGGGTCCCTCGAGCGACCTTCGATTTTACGAGCGGGGGCGCGCGCGTTATCTCCCCTTCTCGGCGGCCGACAGCGGGCGGGGGGGGGGGGGGGGGGGGCGACGTTCGATTTTACGAGCGCGGGCGCGGGCGCGCGCTTTATCTCCCCTTCTCATCTCCCCTTCTTGGCGGCCGGGCCGGCGTACCCTTCTACGTGCTGCGCTCTCAACGCGAAGAGAATTCTCTTAAACAAGCGTTTTCTAGAGTTGCGTGAGATCGGATCCAAAAAGAGTTAGCTGCCAGCCTCACTTCGTATAACATTACAATTTTTTGCTATCGCATTCATTGTTTCACCGCAAAGGTGAAGCAATGAATGCGATAGCAAAAAATTCACCCTTGCGGTGAAACTGTGACTTTTTATGCTCACTCTACGCACACAAACAGCATGTCG
Organism: Rhipicephalus appendiculatus; assembly: GCA_030522465.1. Classification (NCBI taxonomy): domain Eukaryota; kingdom Metazoa; phylum Arthropoda; class Arachnida; order Ixodida; family Ixodidae; genus Rhipicephalus; species Rhipicephalus appendiculatus. The sequence goes on from JALIZH010025353.1 coordinate 6,196, forward strand.
TAGTCTGCTGGGTGCCAGGCCACAGGGAGATCCAAGGAAACGTGTTGGCGGACCAGTTAGCTGTCTCCGCCCACGAAAACGCTACAGCCAATACATCCGTATCTGTCCATGCACTTGATCTCAAACCATTCCTTAAACGAAAACTCAGGGATCATTGGCAGCGGGTATGGGATAGGGAAACACACAATAAACTTCATCTAATCAAGCCACAGCTCGCGAATTGGCCGCCAGTATCCAAGTCACGCCACACAGAAGTAACACTCACCAGATTAAGAACAGGACACACACACAGCACACACTCACACCTTTTGTCCGGTGATGATCCACCTTTGTGTGATAAGTGTGGTGAACCACTCACTGTCCTGCACATTCTTATCCAATGCACCGAATTAGATCATTTAAGAAAAAAGTACTTCCCATTAGCATTCCGCGAACAAATACCATTACATCCATCGATGCTTATAGGGAGCGAACCGGTTTTTAAACATCAATCTGTGTTGGCGTTTTTAAAAGAAATTCAAAGCTTTCATGTAATATACCCTGGCAACCCGTAGCACAACCTCTGAAAGAGGTTGTTGCTGCGGCAGCTCTATTAAAAAGGCACCTGCCTCCCTGCCTTTGACGTCAAAGGCCTTGAGGAGGCATTCGTGCTGTTTTCATGTCTCTCATTTGTAGATACCATACTCACTTGCATTTCATTCCACACCCATAGATCACATCACGTATCGCCGCCATATTTTTATGCTCTATACACAGCTTTTACGCTTATATATAGCGCGTTATTTTAGGCCTCTATACAGCCGTAATACACCCTGTCATCAAAATCATTGGCCATCGCTAACACCACATCAAAGACATGGCGCTCTTTGGCCACCTATGGCCCTTGCGCCACAAAGCCCCACTAATCAATCAAATCAAATTAGAATGTCACACGAAAAACGACAAGCAGCTCGATACTTGCAGCGCGCCGCTACAGCACAAAGAAGGACGCTCGAAAAGAACACATAAGTATACACAAGACAGGCGTGAACTAACAACTGTCATAGTTTTTACGTCTTTGTGTTTGAGCATCGCGCTGCAAGTCTCCACAATGCAGAAGCCGACGCTGTTTGACATTCTTTTTTTTTTTAAACTGCGGCGCGTGGAATAACCTCTCTGCGTCTCCTGCCACGCGATGGCGTCTGACGCAAAGTGTGCCCGTGCTCGTCTCAAAGGGCAGTTTTCAATTTCAAAGAAAATGTAGGAGCGTTGCGTGATAGGAAACACGCTCAAGCTCCTCCGAGGTCTGAGTACCGCGAGCGATAAATGATGCATATAAATAGCTCGCCGTTATAACGCCGGCACAAGCATGGCGCGTGGCTGTGTTGTCTAACGTAATGGGCTGCGGAACGAGAGGTGGCTGGTTTGAGTCTCCGGTCGGGTGCTTTGGAATTTTCTCTACTAATTTTTCTTTGTGCTTTTTTTATATATATAAAACTGGGGCATGACAGCGACGGCAAAAATCAGCCGTGAGTGTCCATGTAATTGCTATCGCAATAATAACGTGAAAATACCGTTGTTTACATCGTCAAACCTTTTCCTCCAGACACCAAGAACTTTTATCTGAGGAGGCGAAAGTATCCACCGCCACACAGTAAATTGAACAGGCCTCAGGCGTTGACGCTCAGATTCTTGCAGGTCGGGGCATATCCCAGTCCCGCACTCTTGCACAAGATCTACCCAGAAATTCAGACGTCAGACACTTGCGTGCTTTGTTCAGACTTTGCCAGCTTAGAACACATGCTGCGGCGGTGCCCTGCGTTACGGGTTCACGATAACGTTACATCGTCCAAGTGGGATGCTGCGCTACGCAGTCCGGATTTGAAAAATCAACTATGGGCAGTCCAACGGGCCCACGACGTGGCGGAGAGGCTAGGCCTATCTGTCCTGACGTGGGAGCGGCCCGCTACGTGCTACTTCACGGCCCGATGTACTTAAATAAAGTTTTTCCATACCATACATGTAGTACATACCCGTATTCCACTGGCCGCTGTATGCGGGTATGCGCCACAGGTGATTGACAATTTATATCTACCCAGGAACGGCGAGAACAGACATTACTTATTTAAATGCGAGAGCGTTAAGAAAAACCGAGATTGGCAGCAATGACCCGACGAATGTAAAGAATAAAAATTCTACGTGGCAATAAAGTATTATACTCTTCTACCACAGAGCCACGCCAGGTCTCGAAACTGCTTTGGAAAATAACCCTATGTATGCGTAATGTTATGAGAGAGAGAGAATGAATATAGGAAAGGTAGGGAGGTTAACTAGACTACGTCCAGTTTGCTACCCTACACGGGGGGGAGAGGGGAATATGGGAGTAAAAGAGAAAGAGAGAAGTAGATGCACATTGCACACGACACAAATTTGAGCGAGCATCAAAATTTCATATATAATTTGTTAGGCTTTTATTATTTAACCTCCATTATTCTAAACTTTCGTAATAGGTTATAAGACCACTCAATTCTTGGCCAATCCCCCCACAGTGGGTGTGAGCCACAGCAGAAGGTTAACAAGAACAAGAACAAGACACACACAGTGCAGGGTTTCACAGGCGGTCGCTCAGCGATGTTGCCTTCAAGAATTGTAGAAGGGCTCGTGTGGCTTTCTGGGCTGATGTACTTGTAGACCATGCACCCAAGATCTTTTCCAGAGTAAAGGGACGATCATCCAGTCTTCTCAAGGCACACTGGAGAGTCCGGCGGTCTTGTTCAAAGTCGGGACAGTGGCACAAGACGTGGTCAAGAGTTTCTTCACAGTTGCAGCTATCACACTTGGGTGAGTCAGCCATACCTATGCGATGGTTGAATGAGTTTGTAAATGCTACGCTGACCCACAACCGACATAGCATTGTAGCGTCACGCCGCGAAGTCTTTGATGGTAGGTGTAATTGGAGTATCGATTCGAGGTTTTGTGGGCGACGAGTGGAATTCAGCGGAGAATTCCAATGCGTAAGCGTGGCATTATGCGCGATGTTATGAAACAACACTTGTGATTGCAGTGGTGGCTAAATATTACGTATGCACTCCTGTGACACCGGCGTCACGTCCCGTTAACGTTAATTGTACAGGGTCTGTCCCAAAAGTTCCCGGAATTTCTTTTTGGTAGGCGGCAGCGCCGCCTGGCCTGGCGGCGCTTCAGGTGCAGAAGTTAGTGGGGGATAGAAGCTTCAGAACGAGCCCGGTTTCGGTTGCTTTTTGGCAGTTGTTGAGGCGGGTCAAGCCATTGCGCAGAGATACCTACTGCACCTTCGTCGAGAAAAAAATGTACGAGTTTTAGGGGCGAAGCTCCTTAGGGTGTGGGTCTGTCCTTGCTCTGTAGTAGTAGTAGTAATAGTAGTAGTAGTAGTAGTAGTAGTAGTAGTTGTAGTAGTAGTAGTAGTAGTAGTAGTTGTAGGTAGGTAGCCACGTATAGTGGAATGTACCCACTCCACGTGATAAAGATGACGATGACGCAGTATAGTGGAATGTATCCACTACACGTGATAACGATGAAGTATTAGCGCGTTCCAGTATAGTGGAATGTACTCACTACACGAGATAACGATGACGCTGATGACCATGAAGTATAAGCGCGTTCCTCTGTAGTAGTAGTAGTAGTTGTAGTAGGTAGGTAGCCACGTATAGTGGAATGTACCCACTCCACGTGATAAAGATGACGATGACGCAGTATAGTGGAATGTACCCACTAAACGTGATAACGATGAAGTATAAGCGCGTTCCAGTATAGTGGAATGTACCCACTACACGTGATAACGATGACGATGACGCTTATAACCATGAAGTATAAGCGCGTTCCAGACCACACATTCTCTTTCTGCCATGGATGAAAACGATCGAGCTTCGCCCACTCATCATCATTCACTTCGTGGATATGGCATGATTTTTTGGGGGGTTGTGTCATGCAATCAAGTTTTATGTGAAACTGAAATAAAAACAGGGCAGAGACGCTCGAAACGCTTCAGAAAGCCAACGGTGAAGTTGCGGTGAACCAAAGCCATACTTTTATGTGGAACAAGAAGTTCTGTGAAAGGCTGGAGTCTGTCAACAACGACAACCACTCTGGACGCCTATCGAAATCGCAGACGGACGAATCGGTCCAGAAAGTGGATCAAATATTTTATAACGACCACCGATTAAGTGTTCGGATGATCGCGGAGGAGTGTCGAATACCCTAAACAATCGTTCGTCGTGTTCTGACGAAGGATTTTCTAATGAGGAAAGTCTGCGCGATAATGGTGCCAAAAGTCCTGACGAGTGAGATGGAGGAGGATTCACACCGCCTGATTGTTTCCGAGCTGCAGGCCAAAATGTGTGTGGCAGCGCTGCTCCAGTCAATGTACGGCCTCGATCTAGCACCAACAGACTTTTTTTGTCCCCAATAACTAAAGGAAGCCTGAAAGGAATTCTGCATGGCATGCTGAAGACGGTAAAAGCATCTTCGACGACCTCTCTGATGGAGGTTCTCGTTGACGGCCTCCAGGGCGCCTTCAATGATTGGGTGAAGCATTGGCAACGGTTCATAAAGTTGAATAATTTATTTATAAAATAAAGACTCCGGGAACTTTTGGGACAGACCCTGTATACTTCAACGCCATCCACTGAATTTGGTCTACGTAGCACTATCCAGGGCTGCCATCCTCGTAAAAGCACAAGCGCTGCATATTAGTTTGCCACTTCTGGTGTTGGTAATATCTGTGCTGTTGGCGTCACGCAACATATGCGACTGTTCAGCATGTCTCTGCGTACAACATTTGTACATATCTTTAGCACCATTTCGTGACGTTTCGCTCTAGAAAATAATTACAACACAGTCACCTTCCCTCCGATGCTTCGCATAACATTCATTCGCATGGTACGTGGGATCTGCCGATTTTTTTTTCTTTTCTCCTTTTGCTTTTTGTCTGTATTTTTTGTTTTGTAAATAGTGATGCCCCCCTTATTTAATGCCCTTCAATATGTCACTAAGGCAGTTTGAACAAATAAAAAGTTTAATTAATTATTGAATCAAATAAATAGGAAAAGATTTAATGAGATAACCAAACCAACTTATCATCGCGAGTAGTGTTCACAAGTAGACCTATAGGGATGAAAACCATTCGGTCGGCATTTTCCTCGCATGTTTACGACACTTCGCTCCATAACGTGTAAACTTGCCCTATACCAAAGACATTTCTTGCATGTACACGTATACGTGCAGTCGGCCAATTCGAAAGAGTTAGGAGGTGCATTTTCTTTTCTAATAGCGTAATAAAGAGTTCACAGTCAATACGGAACCGAATATCTCGCTCTGCTTTCCCTATTCCTGTGGCTCCGAATCCCAGAGCTCAGCGATGCTACGAGTGCCGCTTTTCGTTCTTGGACGCTTAGGGAGCTAAGAGATCCCGCCCGTAGAGGCCTTTCAACATAAACTTCGGGAAGCCATTGTATCGCCGCGACGCTTAGCAAAACCATGAAGGCCGACATAGCGTAAAAGACATGGCCGGCGTGTGGTTCGCTGAGGAGTATGACAGCAATGGCAACCACGTTGCCTACGCCACCGGCGAGGTGAGCTAGGCTGATGCCGGCGTTCCGCACGGCCGTTGGGAAGGTCTCTGCCGTGTAGCAAAACGTGACGGCCGTTGCGCCGGACACGGCCACTTTCAAACCTTCGTGCACAAATCGTGTCAACGTATGTTGATCGGCGAAGATCGCCAGCGTTTCCAGAACGCAGAAGGCACTGAGGATGACCAGTAGAGATGACAGAGTCTCCTTGACACCGTATCGCCGTATGCAAACGCAAATGCAGGCCACGTAGGCCGCGAACGCGAAGACATGTACCACCTCCCAGGAAATCCCTGTCGTCATGTCGCTTAAGGTGACGCCGATGAAGGTGGCGTCCAAAGCGAACCTGGCCAGGAGGGCGGAAATCGCGCGACGTCGCGTCTTCACAGCCTCCAATACGCGATCCACTGCAGCCACATCGGGGGGATCCTCGTCCAACTTGTACAACTGTTCCTTGATGACCGTAAATGTCTTCCGGGCCTTTGCTACGTCCACGCCGTTTTCCTTGGCTGCCAGCAGTAACACTCTCTCGGGTCTAGCGGTGTGTCTGGTGTCGATGAGCCAAGCGGGCGACTCCTCCTGCAGGTAGCACCAAGCCGCTAGCACGACACCGCCGAGGACGGGGAGTGCCTGGGCCAGCGTCCAGCGCGGCTCGAGGAGAGACAGCGCGTGCATCAGCGGAGGGACTATCATGCCCGGTACTGCAGTGTCGAGGATAGTGAAAGTAGAGCGATGCGCATTTCCAGTGACCTCGTGGATCAATACAAATGTGTTAAGAAAGGTGACGTCGGCCGCCACGAAGAGCAGGACCCGGGTGCAGACGAAGAACGTGTACGTCTGTGAGAAGCTGCATGCGACGGTGGTCAAGAGTTGGACGATCGCGCAAAATAGCATCACCGGCTTCCTGCCAACGTGGTCTGATGCCAAGCCGAGCAGTGGCGCCACGAGAGCGGAACCGACAATAGGCGCGAGCGAGGACAGGTCGTAGAGGTACTTTCGGTCGCACACTAGGTCGAAACGGCTCACGATGCTGTCTTCTTTGTTCGTGATGTCGTAGCCCCACTCATGGCAAGGAAGTGCGGTCCTATTTTCTTCTTCGCGTACCTGCATAGAAAGTGCGAGCAATAATATCGGAGGACGCTTAACCTTCGTCTTCAAGAGTGGAATTAGGGCGGTAGCGTTATCCTTCGCTTCACCTCTGTAGTGAAGTGCTCACGGCGTGTCTGTAAGGCTGCCTCGCAGAAAACTTAGGTTTGATTTTGGCTCGAACCGTCATATCACAGCGAAAGCTCTTGTGAGATCGCAACAGCCGATCTTGGTAGCCTAGTCGTCCGCCGGCGCTATCGCCGGTGTCCGTAACCAATAACGCGAGAAATGAGAAGAAAAGGTATCCAGGATCGGTCGAGATTTGATCCCAGGCCCTCTGCGTGGCAGTCTAGTACCACAGTGCTCGGAACCGGTGCACGAATCTCCCACTCATAAATACTACGGGTGTGCGAATAGTCAAATTTCATCTCGAATCGAATAGTGCCGAATACTGGCCAGAAATGTCGAATACCGAATCGAATATCGAATACCAAAGATATTGTTGAAAATTGAAAGGAAGAACAAAGAAATGAAATCTGCTCATGTCCTCGTGCACATAACGCGGTGAGTCACTGCCACCGAAAATCTAAAGATTGTCACGCAGAAACACAAGCTGTTCCACATGACCTGGCTTCAAACTTTCTCGCCGTGATGTTACGGTTTCCTGTAGTTGAAAACATGTGCTCACTGGGCGCCTCAGTAGCAGGGATGGGAAGGTATCGCAATGCAATTTCGCATTGCGATACCTTCCCATCTTTTGGCGTCACAGAGTGCGAATATCGCAACGAGTGGGGCGGTTCAAAG
>JALIZH010025354.1:0-11209 GCA_030522465.1 Rhipicephalus appendiculatus
TTTGTTGGCGAACCTTCTTGATCGGATTTCGCGAGAACTTTCATGCTGAAAACACGTGTTAACGATCTCACATGACAGCCTGATTTGACTCAACATTCACTCACAATTGGATGGGCTTCTGCGCGCTCGTAGGACTATAGTATGCGTGCACCCTTTGTCAAGCCGCGTGTCAAAAAAATCAAGAATTTCATATTCACCTGGCTCACATTGAATTTTTTATAACTTACAGATCAAAGTGCCACAGCGTGATGGCCCTACAACGAGATTTATCCAATGATGGGACAGATTATGAAGACTCATCAATTATGAGCCTTTCCGATGACTCATCAGATGTGAACTTTCCTGAAGGCTTGTCAGATATGAGTCTTTTTGACGACTCATCCTGTATGAACCTAACAGATATAATCGCTACTGAAGACGCGGAACATACAATCCTTTTTGAAGACGGGGAACATTTGGACGACTCGTCAAATGAGATCCTTTCTGAGAACATCGAAAGAAATCTGCTATGGCAAGTGGCATGTACGGGTGAAGAGGACAAGACGTGTCCAGATAGTGGACCACCTTCCCTCATTGAACAAGCTGCTGGGCTCGATTGGGCTCCGACTGCGCGAGTTATCGGATGGAGATGGCCAGCTGGCTGTGGTGGATTCAGGATTTCCTGGATTTACTAGTTCGCACGAACAAGGTAGACGTCAGGCATTCGGATTCCTGTCTTGGTTGCTGAAGTCCCATACATGCGTGACATCTCTGTACGTGAACGACGTATTCCTTCGAGAGTTCCAGGAAGGGGTTCCTTCAGGGAGTCTTTGACGGCAACTCCTCCCTGAAGTCCCTAAAAGTAGACAGTACTTGTTATACTTATCATAACTCCTACACAAAAGGCGTTAGAGAGATCATTTCGTCTATCCCACAGCTAGAGGAACTCGAGGTACTGTCACATGATCTGCACATAGAAGTTGCGGAGGTCATCTCGGAAGCTCTACAAACAAATATGCTAACCGTGCTCGACCTTTCAGTCCGAACTTGTACGTGTGAAGATGCCTTCGACTCCTTCATGGCGGCTCTGAAAGAAAACTTGACCCTGCGAGAGTTGTCAGTGAGCGATGGGTTATGTACAAATATCTCTGCAAGAGATGGCAAGGCATTCACTGAATATCTAGAAGAAACCTCTGTGTTGGACAAGTTGAATGTTCATGCGAATGCCTATGGCATCATGCAGTGCACTCTGACGGGAATGTGCCGCAACAGAAGTGTATCCAAGCTTAGTTTATTCGGGGAGGGTGTCGGTGATCGAGTGTACTGGCTCCTGCGGGACATGTTCTTTCACAATACAGTTTTAAGGAGCTTTACGATTTCAGACGTCGCTGATTATTTTGTGTTTCGTGATTGCGAGGGTTTTGACGAATGCCTCAGGAGCCTCGCCGGGAACAACGAGTTGCAATATGTGAAGTTGCCCTTCACGATGATACCTCGTGGACGGTGGAGCTCACTTTTCGAAACTGTGTCCAATCACACAAGTCTGAAGGAATTTATCGTGCAGCTGTCGGAGAAGGAGTACGATAAAGTGCTTGTGTTGGAGGGTTACGGACTGCACAGCGGTATCCACGAGTACCTGCTCGAAGTGTGCAAGTGCCTGGAGAACAGCCCCGCTAAACACAGGGTGAAATTCACGTTTGAGGCATTAGACCCACATATACGTACCCTAGACGACATTGCTCCAGTGGATCTTGTTGTACCACTTGCTGGCAGAGGAATTACAAGTACACCGATGAATTTATTAAGACAGTTCTGCTCTTTCGGCAGTTGCCGAGTGACGCAGCTGCGATTAGAATTGTCACGCTTGGAAGGGCATTCATGGGATGTTGCTCAGTTTATAGAGGAAACGACTACGCTGCAGAAACTATGCCTCAGTAGTAACACGACACGGGACATGCCAGCTATTGACAGCATCTGGTCAACCATTTCGGAGTCGCTATCGCAGAACACTAGCATAAGAGAGGTCGAGGTCACCGTCTACGCAGAGGGAGAGCGTGCCGAAAACCTGAAGCATCTCCTTGATGTAGTGCAATTCAGCAAGACAATCCGAAGACTCAGCGTCAATTTATCCCAATTTCGAAACCCACGGCTTTGTAATGTTGATTCCTTGCCCACTGAAGTCTCCAAGAACTACACCCTTTGCAGCTTCAGGCTGTCGTATTGTAGTAGCATGACGCCGGATTCCGTGTGGTTCTCATGGTACAACACTGCATGGCGAAACTCTGGCATCGTGGCCCGGGCTGCTGATTATGTGAAACTGACCAGATGCGACGGGTAAGCTTACGAAGGCTCTCTTTGCAGTTTCCGGGCTCACTCATGCTCGTTATAACGAATAATTGCTAGAACACTGATACAGATAATTAGGCACACCATAGATGGTCACCCCGGGTCAATTTTGGCCACATGGGATTCTTTAGGGTACTCCATAATACAAGTTCACGGGTATTTCTTTCATCTTACCATCTTCAAAACGTGGCTGACGTAGCCGGGAATTGAAACCGCGTCCTCGAGTTTTGCGGCGTGGAAAATAGCCGTTGAGGCTTGCTTCACTTGTCTCGTTCGCCTATTTCGTGTAACCCTGAAAGTTCGCCTGCCATGGAGTAATACACTGCTTGACTTAATATAATTTCGCCGCCACGTTTAATAAGTGGGAACGGGTTAGCGTTCACAGCCAATATACATGGTGTTTCACTTAACTTGCACCAAGTATTTAAAAAAAACAAGCATGCGCTCCGATTGTGTACTGTTCTGAGCCAGCCTCTGACACACAAGCTACTTCAGGTCGGGACACAACCTAACCCCGTGCTATTGCACAATATTCGGAAATACAGCCAACTAATGCATGCTCATTATGCGCGGATATCGCCAACCTAGAACATATGCTGTGGCGGTGCCCTGCATCAAGCGGAGGCGAAGTCATTGCGCCGTCCAAATTGGTGGCTGCTATTACCGTCTTCACGCTCGAAGAACATCTATGGGCAGTCCAACGAGCCCGTGACGCAGCAGAGAGACATGGTCTTTCTGTTCCTACGCGGGAGCGGCCCGCAACGTGCTAGAGCGCGTTTTAAGGAACCATAATAAAGTTTTTAAATGCGAATGCATTTCATAGTCGGGCTATGTCAGGCATCCGGCGTTGGCGTTGTGCGGCGTTGGCGTTCTGCGGCGTTGTCCGCGGAGGAGGAGGAGGAGGAGGAGGATAGGTTGAGGAGGTGTGCGCGCCGGCAGGTGTTAGATGTGAAGCATCTTATGGCGAAGCTTAATCCGGTGGTGGTGGTGTGCGGCGTGACCCCCCTTACTGCGCATGCGCAAACCCTTTAAAAAAAATAAAAATAAAAAGCCTCCTCTCTCCTTCTCTCTCCTCTAGGCATCCCTCCCCGCGGCAACCAAACCCTCACTGCGCATGCGCCTCCCCTCCTCTCTCCCCTGCGACGCTCCCCCCTCTCTCCTCTAGGCATCCCTGCCCGCGCCGTCCACACTCCCACTGCGCATGCGCGTCCCACCTCTCTCTCCTCTCCTACGCTCCCCCCTCTCTTCTCTAGGCATCTTTGCCCGCAGCGTCCACACTCCCACTGCGCATGCGCGCCCCCCCTCTCTCTCTCTCTCTCCTCTCCTACGCTCCCCCCCCTCTCCCTCTCTCGCCTCGCGACGCCGACACAGGCAGTGTCTGCTAGCGAGTTTCTTGGTTGAAAAAACCGACTGCTCGCGCTGCACAACCGTTCACTGGCCACCCCGTATATATGGCAATGGATCTTGACCTCCAAGGTGGTGCCGGTGGGAGATTTCTCCTGTGCGTTGTTGAACAATAAAAATTCGCAGCGTGCGCGTTAACTAAAAGCGGACTGCGAGTCTTTGTGTCCAGTCGGAGTATTCGGTCTCTCATTGCACATTAGCAGCGATTGGCATGTTCCAGTAGGAAACACCGCTCCATCGCTGCGTGCTTTACGCATCCCCAGTTTTAAATGCGAATGCATTTCTTAGTCGGGCTATGTCAGGCATCCGGCGTTGGCGTTGTCCGCGGTGGCCTCGGCAGGTGTTATAGTGAGTGGAGAGGAGGAGCGCGCTCTGGTGCGTGAGGGCGCTCGCATCGCGGGAGCTCGGCGGAGCTATATATGAAAAAAAAAATTTTTTTAATAAAAAAAGAAAAAAAAGAAAAAAAGAACAAAAGAAAGTTAAGAAAAAATTAAAAAAAAATAAAAAAAGAAGAAAAAAAAACAGAAAAAAAAGCAAAAAAAAAAAAGCCGCTGCGCCGTGCTCCCGACTAGGCTGCAGAAATTAGGCGCCTTTTCCTTCTTCGAACCACAACCACCATATATAAATGGAGTGAAGCGCGCGCGAATTGCATTCGCATTTCCTCACGATTCCCTTCGGGGAGGTGGGGGGCATTTTTCAATTCATCTATTCCATATGGAGCACGCCGTGACATTCTTTTGGAATCCGCCAAACCGGGTAATTAAGAACGATTACTCAATTACCTTTTAAGTAGCAACCGTAGCGAAGAATTTTCAATACAACTGTGTTAGCCCATGTTCAAAAACTTTGGATTATTTCATCTATGCTAACTGTCAATGCGTCATGGTGGGTGATTAACAAATATTGCTTAATTATCTTTTAATATAGTAACTCTAACGTCAAATCTTCGATACAAAAGTTGTAGGACTTGTTCAGAAGCATTAGATAATTTCATCTTTGCTAAGATCTTTACCTGTTTGTTAACCCTGTTTCTTTCCAGCCTTTCTTAAATTCTCGAAATTAAAAAAAAATACACGGTGCTAGTTAGCTGAAACACCCTTTCATATGGGTCATTCCGTGACAAGTGTTTCAGCCATGGCACTCGGACATAGCCCATCTCGCTGATAACATTTGTGCCTTTTTCCTGTATTCCGTTTAGCATTGTGGCAAAACATGTCTGCTCGATTTTTTTTATTTTTTTTTTGGTGTTGCTGTCTGCGGATTCATATATACGACAGAGTGCGAGCTGATAATTTCTATTCGCGAATTAAAAAGGCGTTGAATTTTAGGCGGGTTTACATTAGGAGATTGGTGTGATTAAAGGGCTACCTATGAGATAACCGTGTATATACATGCATTGTGAGTAAGCGCGACAGACAGGGACGTTGAAGAAAATCGACACGGACAAAGCGCTACTTTCAACTGAACTTTATTTTCGCACGAATCGATAAATATATACCGAGCGAGCGGAAACAACAGAAATAAAAGAACATATAATGGGTCATATCGGTGGACCGAGCCCGTGTACAAAGTACTATCACGACATAGCAAAAATCATGTCACCGCGACAAAGCAAGATATTCAACCTCTTTTTGAGATAGCGATACGGACGGTTGGCTAACGCACATATTTTCTAATCTGGCAATCTCATAGGCCTCCACAATTTCTCTTGTCATCTTACTATGGGCCTTATACAGGATGGAAGTGTTTTCCGTACAAGGGCTTGCAGCCACAATCTCGGCAATGAATGCCCAAATTACCCGAGATTGCTTTCGTGACATTATAATGATGCTCCTTTAGTCTCTGATTGATACATCTGCCGGTCTGGCCAACATAGGTTCTTTTACAAGAAAGCGGAATGGCATAGACAACGTTGCGAGCACAGGTTACAAACATTGTTCGATGGTTGATGTTACATGCGTTTACACTGTTGCATTCTGTATTAACCTTTTTACATAATTTTTCGGAGACGCTCGGGAGCGGGAAAAGACTACGTCCCACCCCTGACTTTCCCGCAATTCTTTGGAGATTGTGCGAAACGCCATGCATGTATGGCATCCACGGCAAGTTTCTTAGCTCGATTCATGCGAAAATAAAGTTCAGTTGAAAGTAGCGCTTTGTCCGTGTCGATTTTCTTCTACGTCCCTGTCTGTCGCGCTTACTCACAATTCATGGATGCAAACCAACTAGCCCGCCAACGTGTTTTAACAACGTATATATACACGTACGCTGTGAATGTTTGCTGTTTAATTACAAAGAACACAAGTGCCCCACGGGCTCTACATGACAGGTAGAAATATGGGGCCTCTGTATACCGGGTGGCCGGTGTTGGTTGCGAAGCTGTATGATGTGCAAGTGAAAGTAATAAAAAAAGGAGCATGAGTGGGTGGTCTCCGTGGTGTTATGTGTTGCAAAGGAGGTGTGTATATTCGTGTACGTGTAATCGGTGTTGTGTTCCTCAATGCTTGTTTAATTTGACGTTTCTTTTGTTGTTCATGACGTGCAATACTGACGAGCCTTCATCATTTTTCGACAAATAAAAAAAAAACTCATACCTATCAGCAACACTTCCTTAATGAATGTAAACGACTATTCCAATTAGTCTATCCCCAAGCACAGCCCAGTAGGAGAGTAATCTCTTTACTCCGCTTTATCAGAGTAGAGTATCTTAAACTCCTATCGAGGAAGGCGCTAGAGGACAAGTCGTTTTTCTGCCATCATGACTAAAATTCGCTTGCAGTGTCCTCAGGTCACTTTAGTGTGTGCAGGCCATTTTTACTTTCACGCCATGATTAGACTGTCTCTTTTTGTGCGGACAGGCGCTGTGCTGGTGCCTTGGAAACAGTTTCCCGTCATCCGGCATTGATGGAAGAGCTCGCCGAAGTGCTCTCCGTCAGTGATGCCGTGGCGGCCTACATGGTTACAACACGGCTCAGTCACATCCAGGATATGCATGCCTTCATGCGTGTGGCTGGTGTCGTGCAAGACAGAGTCACTTGCCACCCTCACGAGAACGGGCTCAAGCAGTTGCAGGACCTCAACGAGTACTGCTGGAACCACCTGAGGCGCTACTTGAGGCTGGATGATATCTGCTACTCCTCAAAGACTACGGACGACACTGCTCTGCAATGAGTGCCGCAGAGTTATCCAATAAAAACACTTTAAAAATAGCGTTAATGTCCGTGTAGCCACGTGAGGGCGGTTACGGAAGTAAGGAAGTGATCGGCTGAAGAGACGTTTTCAGATTATTTACTCCTCTAGTGGTATCGAATGGAATTTCGCCCGCCAAACGAAAAGCTGTGCAGGGCGCAGGCTGTCACCTGGCGACAACTCGAACCATTCAAATGCCGTTCCACATTTCAATACTGTTGCATTGAAGCTGAGTTGTTGCAAATCTTTGTGTACGACAGTGATCATTTATCAATTCAGAACCCCAATTTTCTCTGTTCTGGTGGAGACAATAAAAAAAGTTAGATCGTATATGGGCAGAGTATTTTAGCGAACCATCATTTGATGTTTGTGATGAATCGTGGCCTTGTTTTCTCCAGCACAGCGTGCAACTGAATTGAACAACAGTAAACATTGTAAGGGGCCTTTTTAATCCTCCAGCCGCCTACCGCACCGCCCATGGTGGATGGCCTACCGCCCCCTCTCTCACTGGCTGCTCCCAGTGAGAGAAGCGCGAGAGGTTAAAGGAGTACTGACACGGTCTTGAGGCACCCCAAAAGGGACATCTTTCGTTTCCATGGTGTGCCCTGTCATCGCTCTCCACACACCGGAGCCAGACAACACGTACAAAATATTTTACTTTGATTTTAAAGTTCGTCGCCCAGCATCCGCAAGCCAGCACCACCGCAATCGACATTATCGCGACAAGTCAACGCAGTTCACTAGGTTTGCGAAATTTGCGTCCTGCATGCAGCCTAAATTGCAGAAATCACTGTCAGAGTCTCTGGACGACAATTTACTCATCGTTGTTTACGTGAGACACGTGCGACTGACAGCAAACAGGCAGCTGTTGCAAGTATGTCGCGAGTTGCAGTCCTCGCGTGACGTCAGACCTCTCTTGACACGTCACTGCAAAGCCACCCTCTCGATACCGAAACCGAAATTGCTGTTTTAAGGTAGCGGTATTAAAAATACATTCAATGCATTCCCAAGCACCACGACACTATTTTTAGGGTTCTCGACACCTGCGTTTCTATTTAGAGCAACAACCCGAAAATATTTAAAATTCGTGTCAGTACTCCTTTAAAGAGAGACGGACGGGAGGCCATGCGTCTAGTGACAGGCGGCCATGTGACTTGAGGGTGAATAGGGCCAAAGAAAAGGAGAAAGCGGACGTCGCAGGTTGCAGGCGAATCTAGCCTTGCGAACTTTGAAAGCAATTGCCTCACCCAGCTTCCTCCTTTCAGGTTATCTTCAGAAAGACAAACCTAATGCACGTCGGCATTCGCGTGCCAGGTCGTCAAAGAACTGATACTTCTACCGATGGTGAACACTCTCCCCGACCAACCGGAATGCAAGATTTCGGTTTAGTTGATTTAGCAAAGAACTCTGCCTGTAGTGTCCGTGTAAAAGTTAGCGCGACAGGTGCTGCCATGTTCGCTTCTTTATACGTTAGCCGATGACAAACAGTCATCCACAGACATAGCTCGGCACACTCACTCATGAGTGCACTCAACTCACACTCACTCACACTCATTTGAACGTGGTGAGTTGAGTATGAGTGAGTACTCATGAGTGTGAGTGGACGTGAGTGTGAACGTGAGTGAGAACTCATGAGTGTGAGTGGACGTGAGTGTGAACGTGAGTGAGTGCGAAGGCTGAAAAAATTGTGGTGAGTGAGTTTGAGTGAGTACTCCCTTAAAGTGCCGACCTATGGAGCTCGGCACACTCACTCATGAGTGCACTCAACTCACACTCACTCACACTCATTTGAACGTGGTGAGTTGAGTATGAGTGAGTACTCATGAGTGTGAGTGGACGTGAGTGTGAACGTGAGTGAGTACTCATGAGTGTGAGTGGACGTGAGTGTGAACGTGAGTGAGTGCGAAGGCTGAAAAAATTGTGGTGAGTGAGTTTGAGTGAGTACTCCCTTAAAGTGCCGACCTATGGAGCTCGGCACACTCACTCATGAGTGCACTCAACTCACACTCACTCACACTCATTTGAACGTGGTGAGTTGAATATGAGTGAGTATTCATGAGTGTGAGTGGACGTGAGTGTGAACGTGAGTGAGTGCGAAGGCTGAAAAAAATTGTGGTGAGTGAGTTTGAGTGAGTACTCCCTTAAAGTGCCGACCTATGTCCACAGACGACAAGCAAGCACGATTGCGCATGCACCTTGGATAAAGAAAACTCCTTGTAAAAAAATCTTCACGTGTAACCAGTTTCCAAGGTGTCAAGGTGTCCAAACAGGGCCATAATTAAGGGGTAGACGGGGTTCTGACCCCCTTTACGTACGATTACGTTTTAAGGATATTGTTCCTTCAGGAATAATATTACCATTATTGGTAGATTTTACGGACTCGGTGTTTAGAGTGGCCATAGAGCACCAATATAAGGCCATAGGAATGCACGTTGAACACATCGATCGATTTAGAAAGACGACACAAATTATTCGAATATTAAGAGAGTAAAATCAAGGTAGTTTGGACATGGCAGTAATGAAGCTGTCACGAGCAGTTATCATGTTAGCAAGTGTTAGCGTATGTTTTAGAAAATGATTGATGGATTAGTGTACCCTTCAAAGTTTCAATAATATCGCACCAGCGTCGGCATGAGGCGACGCTAGTTTCTAGTATTTGCCAGAAGCAATCAGATCAGCGATTCGACTATCAGCATCACACCACCGCCTTTCCGAGCACATGTTGGCACGGATAGAAGCTGCTGGTGCGCATGCATATGGAAAGCGCGCAGCAGACGGCGCTCGCGCCCGAGTGTGTTTCTGCGCATGCGCATCTTGAAAGAAATCTCCTCCCCTCTCTACTCGATAGGCATTACCATGTCCAGGGGTCAACGGTCATGCAATATTATTTAAAAAAATTACCGCCCATGCACTCCACTCCATGCAGATGGTTAACTAGCGAAGCTGAAACGTGCGCCTACAGGGGGTCGCAGACGTCGCAGCCGAAGCCAAAGTACCGCTAGAGAACGGAACTGCTTTGCAGTGAACGTCGTGGAGTTCTACGCTAAGAACACTGGAGGAACATGTGCTGCTGTGTCGTTTGGCCCCACGATGTTAGTGTGGAAGATTCTGATTGGACCTGTAGCATCATGATTAGCATCAGCAAATGAACCTGATTAGCATAAGGTTCATTGGCGGACGCTTAATTCATATATTGCAGGATACACAACGATACAGCCTGTTTTGCGACTAATCATATTCATGTTCTCTCTAGTAGAACACAAGATTGTTTTGAAGACTGTTAAAGTCTTTAATACGAGGGTGTGTTCAGATGAGAACGTCAGTGCATGTCCGCCGACCCCCTTTAATTTCGTTCGAAAAAATATATTTTGTTTTCCAGAGTCCCCAGGACAAAAGTGGTTTCTCACTTGAAACCACTTTTGGTTTCGCGAGAAAAAATTTCACCTTCTTTAAAAAAATTCGAAAGTCTCCACTGAGCCGCCACCACCTCTTTCGAATTTAACGAAAATGGGATTTCGATGAGACGCTACGAAAACAATATTGTAGCTGTAGGTCTGAAAAATTTTCGCCACATACTGCGGATAGTTTGTGTTGACAACAAATTATTACTTTGCAGTTTTGATGTTGTTCTGTTAAGGAAAAAATCGCGAAATCGGCACAAAGCTCAATAATGCTTTCACATTTAAGATTTTTCCCTCTGTAAGTATAAAGGCCAGACTTCCCAATGTTTTCAAAAACATTGCCGTATGTTAGTGAACGAGTGTGCTGAACTAAATACCTGAGAGTAACTTCAAACGTTAACCAGAAATGTTCAACGAGAGGACATGTCTCTCAAAATGCAATATTTTGAGATCATTAAAAAAACACCATCTTAGATTTTCTTTAAACTCTTCAGAATTAAAGCCAAGCACGTGTTCTAACTAAATCTGTAAAAATACGTTGCATTATTTTGTGAAAGAGGTCGGAACTACGAAGCACGAAAAGTGGCCAAATTGACGTATACTGAGTAGCCACAACATTGAGCTAACTTGTAGGTAATGATTGCCATTATCGTTATTTTTAGGTCGCGAATATCTTGTGTTCTGCTCGAGGGACAACAGCTTGACAAATAAAGCCAAAGAGCTGCCTTAAAGTGCATATTTTTACACTTGCGTGCGTGCACGCGTCGCAATTTTGGTCTGGCGTAAGGACGGCCGCAAGATTTCTAGAAATGTAGTCAAATCGAGCTCTCGGAAAGGAACCGTTTATTAACGCGATAGCGTTAAAGAACTCGTTTCGCAAATTCTGGCGT
>JALIZH010025355.1:0-14864 GCA_030522465.1 Rhipicephalus appendiculatus
GCCTCCTCATTATCGGCCAGTTTCGGTTGTAGAAACAAACTGCGAATCATGTCGCTCACTCGCACATAACGTATACGTCACTTCGTTAGGAGCGGTTTTGCAGATGATATGTGCCCGTCTACGCAAAGGCAGTGCGTCGAAAACGCTCTTATATGACGGTCCAAGTGGTGCCGGTTTGTGAAAAGTGCTGCAGTGCTATGTACAAATTAAGTTACGCCCACCCGCACATGCAGAGTAACTGTCGCGTCAAAGGAAAGGCGAACAGCGGCAAGCATTGCGCCGTCCAGTCATTTCAACTGACAAGCGCAGATCATTCTGATTTGGCAGCATTGCGCGTGTCCATGGTGATCTCTGGACGGCGCGCACTGTACAAATGCTAATGCTTGCCGCTGTTAGAGTATTATTTGACGCCGATAAAACCATAGTAATGGAGAGGCTGACCAAGGATGAGAACCGCTGCTTTTGAAGTGTAGAAGGAAGGTTGTGTGTATTTTTATAGACGCGTATGACCGACTCATGTTAGCCAAAACACGTCACTTGCTTTCATTTCTAGGGTGCTGCAACGTGCTAACGTTTCGTGTATATTTTTTGCCGTAGATGGCAGTGAAAAGTCCGGTTGGAGAAGCTAGGCTTGGCTTCTCGATCGAGATAGCAAAGAATGACTTTGTTATGTTAATTCGACCTTGGTAGAGAGAGAGAGAGAAAGAGAAGAAATATACGAAAGGTAGGGAGGTTAACTAGACTATGTCCAGTTTGCTACCCTACACATGGATAAGGGAGGAGCAAAAGAGAGAGAGAAAGAGGGACACATTGCACACCACACGGAGTGCAGGGGTTTCACAGGCGGTCGCTGAGTGATGTTGCCTTCAAGTACTGCAGGAGTGCTCGTGTGGCTATCTGCGCTGATGCATTGTGAGACCATGCTCCCAATATCTTTTCTTGAGTGAAGAGCCGATCGTCGAGTCTCCTTAAGACACCCTGGAGAGTCCGGCGAGCTTGTTCATATTGGGGACAGTGGTACAAGAGATTGTCAATACTCTCTGCACCGTTGCAGTTATCGCACTTTGATGAGTTAGACATGCCAATGCGACAGCTGAATGCGTTGGTAAAGGCTACACCAACCCACAGCCGACACAGCTATATATGTGGATATATGTCGAATATGAGCCCGGAGTGTGTCGACAGTTATATACATCGTAATCGGGTAGTCTTTGGGAATGCAGGGTTCGCACAGCCCCTTGAAATCCTTAAATATCCTTGATATTGACAGTGTAAGTTCAAGGGCCCTTGAAACTCCTTGAATACTCGTGAACTCCTTGTAATCCTTGAAAATTCCGCGGAATTTGTTCCACTAGGGGAAATTAACGACGTAGCTGTGTAAGTCATGCTCATTTCAAAGGTCCTTTCGCTTACGAATGACCATGAAAACAAGCTGTGTTGAGTCAGGGAGTTTCGGTTTTAAATCGCACAGCCGTTACGGTGTCTGTCAACTAATATCGATTGGAAATCTAATCCAATACAAGGCATATCGCTCGGTCAGGTACGGTCCCTAAGTCTAGGTAGTCTTCCATCTCTCCGCCGTCTCGAGCTAGTCCGTGTCCGCGGCGTTAATGCATGCGCAGGCGGCGCTGCGATGCATCGGACCAGGGCTCTCCAGTATGTGCCAGTACGGAGAGAGCCCTGGCAATGTGGGAGCATTTCAAGCACTACACTGAAACAGTGGGTGACGACAGGCTACCCGTGCCGCAATGTAGAGCGTATGAGAACGTCAGTGCTTTTCTAAAGGACCAGCTTGCACTTGCGAAACTGAACTTTTCCTTAAACATTGCAATTGTCGTGCACCCTTTCTTGACTGTTTTCCAGAGCGATTCTCCCAAGATTTTAAATGCGAAGCATTTCTTAGCGAACTTCGGCGACTTTGAGCGTATCTATCTATCTATCTATCTATCTATCTATCTATCTATCTATCTATCTATCTATCTATCTATCTATCTATCTATCTATCTATCTATCTAGCCGCCTACGACTTTCTGCTCTCCTGGCCGTATAGTTAAAGGGATTTGTACCAAATTTGGTATGGCATAACATGACTGTATGACGAACATAAATGGCTGGTCAAATCATGAAAATCATGACTAACTTGTCATGAAAAGTATGATTTACATGCCACGCTCATGGCGCGCTCGCGGCCGTTTTGTTAGCTTGATATACACCAAATTTGAGATTGAGTGACATGACTGTATGACGAACATAAATGACAAGTGGTAATATGAAAATCATGACTTCATGAGCGACATGATTTGCATTCCACGCTCATAGCGCGCTCGCGGCCGTTTCGTTAGCTTGATATACACCAAATTTGATACTGAGTGACATGACTGTATGACGAACATAAATGACAAGTGCTAATATGGAAATCATGACTTGTCATGTGCGACATGACTTGCATGCCACGCTCATGGCGTACTCGCGGCCGTTTCGTTAGCTTGACATACACCAAAATTGGTATTGAGTGGCATGACTCTGTGACGAACATAAATGACAAGTGGAAATATGGAAATCATGACATGTCATGAGCGACACGACTTGCATTCCACGCTCATGGCGCGCTCGCGGCCGTTTCGTTAGCTTGATATACACCAAATTTGGTATTGAGTGACATGACTGTATGACGAACATAACTGACAAGTGGTAATATGGAAATCATGACTTGTCATGTGCAACATGACTTGTATGCCACACTCATGGCGAGCTCGCGGCCGTTTCGTTAGATTGAGATACACCAAATTTGGTATTGAGTGAGATGACTGTATGAGGAACATAAATGACAAGTCGTAATATGGAAATCATGGCATGTCATGCGCGACATGACTTGCATTCCACGCTCATGGCGCGCTCGCGGCCGTTTCGTTCGCTTGATATACACCAAATTTGGTATTGAGTGACATGACTGTATGATGAATATAAATGACAAGTGGTAATATGGAAATTATGACTTGTCATGTGCGACATGACTTGCGTGCCACGCTCATGGAGTGCTGGCGGCCGTTTTGTTAGCTTGTGATACACCAAATTTGGTATTGAGTTACATGACTGTATGATGAACATAAACGACTAGTGGTAATATGTAAATCATGACATGTCATGAGCGACATGAGTTGCATTCCATGCTCATGGCGAGTTCGCGGCCGTTTCGTTAGCTTGATATACACCAAATTTGGTATTGAGTGAGATGACTATATAACGAACATAAGTGGCAGGTGGTTACATGAAAATCTTGGCATGCATGTCATCTACATTGCCATTTACATGCCACGCTCATGGTGCACTTCCGTCCAGTTCGCTAGCTTGATATACACCAAAATTGGTATATCGCGACGTGACTGTATGGCGAACACAAGTGACCGGTCGTAACATGTGAAACACGACATGCAAATTACGTAAAGCATGATTTGCTCCTTCCTGGCTGCTTCGCATTACATCGATTCCCACAGTGCGTGGGATCTCCCGGCTTTTTTTTTTAGCAAAAGAGCTCGAAAGTGTCTTGAGGAGCCTCCTTGCAAAGTTCGTGAAGCGCTCCGTAATGGCAGAAGCCACGAGCATAACAAAAATCCTGCGAATTGACGTTGAAGATGTTGCCACTTACACGTCGCTTGAGAGGGTGGATGTTGTACGTGCGGCTGAAAACATCCTGAGGAGCGCGAAAGTGAGCCCCAAGTGTGTTTTTGAGTTTAGAAGCGAGTGTCGGAAGTTTCTTGTGAACATGATCCTGAAAATCGCGGAGAGAAGTCCTCTTTCGTACCCTCTTGTTCGAGGGTTGTCATGTTTCGGCCCCAGAGAGATGTCGGAGACAGAAATGTGCCTTGGGAAGCTGAAAGTTGTTCTGAACAGTTTAATTGACAACAAGCTTCTTTATGAGCACAAGAGAGATGTTGTGCGTGTACAGTATATTCAGTTCTGCCAAGAAAAAACGGCATGAACTGCAAAACTATGAAAGAGACCATGAACGCTCTTCGTTCGCCTTATAAAGTATGAGCCGTCGTTCTCGATCTTATGGGAAGCGCTGAAGGTCCTTCTCTTGCTTAGCCATGGACAGGCTTCAGTAGAACGAGGTTTCAGTGTCAACAAACAGATCGCGGTCGAAAATATAGCAGAGCTCTCGTATATCTCTCAACGAGTCATCTGCGAGGCCGTGGAAACTCACGGTGGCCTGCTTAACGTTCCACTGTCGAAAGAACTGAAGTCATCAGTGCGCCAAGCCAGGCATAGATATGCGTTACACATGGAAGAACAGAAGATGCAAGCTGTGGCACAGCAGGTAACCTTGAAAAGAAAAGAACTCGAGCTAGAGCTAAGAGCATGCAAGAGAAAAAGACAAAGCCCCAAAAAACACTGAAGTGCTTGCTGGAGTCAGTGGATCGCTTTTCGGAAGACGCCGAAGCAAAAAATGACATGACTTGTCTCGTAAAGGCCAACAGTTTTCGTCGAACAGCTAAAGAAAAAGAGGCGGAGATAGCTGCTCTTGAAAAAAGAAATTAGTGCGAAAGTAGAGCTCCTGTCTTAAGTCATGTGCGAAAATAAAATTACGTTAACACTCCTTGAATTTTTCCTTTTTGCATCCTTGAAATCCTTGAAAAGTCCTTGAATTTTCAGTCAAATATTGAGTACGAAACCTGGGAATGGCAATCGTTACTACGGGTGTGCTATACCGCAAATATCGCAAGAAGAGCGCTCTGTACAGTTGAAGCATGGCTGATACGGATGTGCCCCACGTCTTACCGGCGAGGAATCTCATTACGTGTGCGATATAGGTGAGCCTCTTCTTCAAGTGCGAGATGTGAGCACTCCACGGAAGATCTCTGTCGATAATGACACCCAAGAATCGATGACATCTCGTGTACGAAATCCTTACGTTGTCGATTGAAACGGGATACCAGATCATCGGCTTGCGGGTAAAAGGGACTAAGGCACACTTTGTAGAAATACAGAGACCTCGAGAACGGAGGTACTTCGATGTTAATTCCGCTGCTTTTTGGAGCCGTGCACGTACCTGGTGTCGTGTCACTGCCGAAGCCCAGATGCATATGTCATCAGCATATACAGAAAGGTTGACGGATCGAGGTAGAACCCGGACAAGTCCAATGATCGTAAGGTTAAACAAAGCAGGGCTAAGAACCCCGCCCTGCGGAACGCCACGAGAGGTGAAATGGTCAACGGTGCGGCCTTCCGCGGCATGCACGAAGAAGGACCTGTGCAATAGGTAGCTCCGAATCCAACAAAACATTTCTCCACCGATTCCAATGTCCTCCAAAGCATCGAGAATGGCATCGTGCGTTACGTTGTCGTAGGCCCCTTTCACATCGAGGAACAGTGCAACCGATATCCGCTTGAGGTATTTCTGTTGTTGCACGGAGGTCACAAGGTCAAGACATGGAAAGTTTGGCTAGTGGAATAGAGCTGGATAATTTTGCCGTTTTAGCGATATATAACACTCATAGCGAGCCGTTCGACAGACGTCCATTACTTAGACTAACCGGAACATGCGGAGCGCGGGAGAGTGGTTTTTAGTCGTGTTTACTTTGAACTTTAATACGGTGGTTTATAAACACGCGATATATATTTTCCTAAGTAGTAAATTCTGAGCGTGACAACATTTTACTACCTTTCTCGGAGGTTGTAGTACAACTATGTCAGTCATGTAGCGTACATCTTTTAAGCTAATATGACGCAGTTATTTTGCGAAGCGAGCTGTCAAGGCTCATGAGCCGTAAGAACGCAGTATAGGCCAACTTTTTCTAGGAGTGAAAGCTGTATTTGTCATTGATATTTCGTAGCTGTCTTGTGTGAGTCTACATAAATCGATGTCAAGTTATCTCGCTTAAGAAATTTTGTACCAGCAAGTCTTTAAGTGATGGTTGTTTTCCCGTAAAGTGAGGGGCACAATAAATTTCCAATTGTGCAAAATATGCTGAAACATTCTACAATATTGCTTATCTGTCGTGTAAAAAATAACGTATTTGTTTAGTGGGACTAACCGACATTATCCTCAAAGCAAAATACCGACATCGGCAATAATTCGGGGCTAGATTAGTTTTCATAAGAACATTGAATTATTCTAATCGACTAAGAGACAGTTGGTGACTTCCCGACTGTTTGAGGAGTTGACATGAACACGTGAAGAAATATTATTTGTATTTTTAAGGCGTGACAGTGCCGTGCTGTTCTTCTAGTTGTATATTGTATGCGCTGCGGATTTGTTATCTCCGGCAATTTTGGATCCTATATACTCTATCTCCGACACCTCTGAAAGCTAAGGAGTTCCCGACGCCTTATTTGTGCGTCAATATCTATTTACATCACGCCAATAATAAAAAAAAGAACTTTGAATGCTGTACCTATCCACCAGAGTTTAACAATATGCATTCATTGGTCACGCATTATGGCGAGAGTGACTGTGACTGCTGGTGCGGAAAGTTCACTGTCGTAAACTTGGCGTAAGCGCTTTTCACGAAAGCGCTACGTAATAATTATTCCGATGAAGCAACTCCGTTTCTTTTTCTGATATTGGCGCAATTTTCTACCAAGCAGTATAAAAGCGTGTTGCTGTACAACGCTGGCATTGCGCACTTGACACAAGCAATTCTTGGCACATATCTTGTGCGTTTTGCATATATCTTTTACTTCGGAAGGTGATAAGCTGTCTCGGGGATTTCCTCCTCCTCATGGCTCTGGGTGCGTCGCCTACGAGATATGTGCGTAATCTCCATTGTAGAGCGGACTGTAAAGATAAAGGCCCCCCGGAAAGAGCTGGGACCTGGGAGTCTGCCCCTTGAGTGCGACACGGTACACATGTACAACTTTTAATTTCCCTGCATACTAAATAAAATACTAATAATATCGGGGCACGATTATGAGGGACGCCGTAATGGAGGGCTCTAGGAATTTGGACCATCCAGTGTTCTTTAACGTGGACTAACATCACACAGTACACGGGCCTCTACCATTTCGCCGCCCCACAAATTCGCCTGCCGCGGCCGGAATCGAACCCGCAACCTTCGGGTCGGTAGCCGAGCACCGTAACCACTGATCCACCGTAGCGGACCTGCATGGGACTCTCGATCTAATCCTTTCCAAACATTTTCTCTGGGCAAATTATCAGTACATACATGTATGGACGTAGCATACACTGCTAGCTATTCAAATACTTCCCTGCCTGTTCGGCGCTCAGTTTCCGTCTCTTGTGCTAGGAAAAAAATTTCCCCATCTCCCGCTAAAGGGAAGCATGTGTGGATGCGAAGCAGCGGAGAGATGGTTAGCCTGAGCGGGAATTTTATTGAGAGGATAAATGAGAATGTATAAGAGAAGACGGAGAATGTGGTGGTTGCGTGTTTATTTAGGGAACGTATTGCGATTCCTTGCGTCGGTGCACGGGACGCTTTGAAGACGACGGCCTTGTGATCGGTGAAGTGTAGCGTCAGGGATTGCTTTTGAAGAGTTTTCATTGTGAAGTTTGCGAAGATGAGGTCTATGCACGTTCCCCTTATGGTTGTCGGTTGTATGCTGTCGTCGGAAATGCGGCGCAACGAGTACACGTCTATCATGTGGTGGACGAGCCAGTCGTTCGTCGTTATATCCACGTTGAAGTCACCCGCAAGTACGAAAGGTGTGTGGCTGTATGTCTTTGTGTACTGTGCCATGGCCTTCTCTAGGTAACGTTCGACGTTCTCTCTGGAGATGTTGGGTGCGAGATACATTGTCATGACTATGACGTTGTGGTTGTCAAAGAAGATTGTAACGGCCGAGTGCTCTCCGTTGTTTTCTTGGCCGGTAGGTTGTAGATCTAAGGCTTTTGCGTAGAGATGGCGTTTGACGATCGCTTCGTAGCCGTTGATCGTCGGTCTTGGGGCGTTCCACGTTTCTGTGAGGCACAGGATGTCCGCTTTGGTTAGGACGCGATCACGTTCGATGTCTCTGGCGTGTGCGTTTAGGGACCGGCTGTTTAGCAGTGCTATAGCCGCGTTTAGCCTCGCTGATTGCGTGGTTGGAGTGAAGTCGAGCGAGCTTCCCCGTTGTGGGAACGTCGAACTGTAACCACAATCGTCTGGGAAACGCATCTTTTCCTTCTTGTAGGGATTGTTTTGCGACTCTTCGTTGACATAGACGCGCATGCGCTGTGGAACGCCGGTGCCGCTCCGTAGAGTAGATGATTCCTAGAGCAGAGAAAGGGAGTGAGCGTAGGAGAGGATAGGGGAGGGGACGCGGGGGGCCGCTCCGTAGAGTAGATGATTCCTAGAGGAGAGAAAGAGGGTGAGCGTAGGAGAGGAGAGAGAGGGAGGGAGCGCGCATGCCCTGAGGTGGTGTGGAACGCGGGAAGGACTAAGCCCCCCTCAAACACTTGCAAGCAAGGTCAAGGAATGGGGTCAACCTGGGCGACAGACACCACCTGCCTAGCCATTGCTAAGCAGCCTCTCTGTGCTCTCGGCCATGACTCTGATGACTGTGGTAGTGGTTAACGGCCTTCATATCGCTACAGTTGTCTAGTTCGCATAATGGGTGCTTCCCTACTTCATGAAAGTGGCCGGACGCGGGACGCGGGAGGGACGGACATAGCCCCGAGCATAAGATGCTTCGCATCTAAAACCGTAGGCGTGAGCAGGGTTCTCCATGAAGCCAGGCCAAGCTTCGCCGCAGCGTCCCCCCTCTCCCCCAATTGTTCGAGCCGGTAAGAAAACAAGCTCCGGCAATGACTGCAATGCCACGAGGTGCTTGGACATTACGAAAGAGCGCAAGGAGTATCCGGAACCCCACGTGCGCCTGGACGGGTCGCAGGCGGTGGACCTGAGGCGACTGCAGACAGGAACTTTTACCAACCCCTAACATCTGCACCGCCTGTTGCCCGCGCTGCACCCGTCGCCTGGCTGCCCGTGGTGCGAGCACGAACGGGCAGACATGGCGCATGTACTTTGGGAATGCGCAAGGCACGAGAGGCCACGATTAAGGACGACGCCAACTGAAGGACCCTCTGAAGTGGCGCGACTTTCTGAGCGATGGTAAGCCGCCCTCCTCAGCGAGGTCACCGAAGGCCATGGTGCTAATTTGCGCGAAACCAACTGGGACGAAGAAAGGATACACACGGACAAGCGCTTCTCCGTGTGTTTTGCGCTGGTCCGGGTGTATCCTTTCTTCGTCGCCGTTGGTTTCGCGCAAATTAGCACCATGAATTCGTTCCAACTAGGCCGGCTAGCAGTTTTGCCCCAAGACCAGGAGTGGGCCGTTCAGCGAGCCAGGGCTGTCGCCGAGGAACTCGGTAGATGTTCCTCGAACGGTGGACCCCTGGGAGCCTAGCCCCGGGCATAACCGTTGGGCAAATAAAGTTTATTCATCTCAAGCGTTGACGAGCGTATCACAACGGCCTGTCTTTGGTCCTTGGCTTTCCGGGGATACAGGTGGGGAGTACACAGTTCTTTGAATGTAACTTCATGGTTCCTCGGCCGCCATTATCGCCAAAAAACATGCGTGGCCTCAACCCTGCTCATTAAAAGTTCCGACTGAGCAAAGGTAGGGGTCAGAATTGGGAGCCCCCTTTAGATGATTAGGGAACATGGCTGCCTTCCCTACCCTCCCCCTCCCCCGTGAGCACACCTATGGGAAAAGACACCGTTTGGACTAACTGTTGGCTTTTCTTTTTGGAAGTGCTCTTTGGTTTTCGATTCACATGACGAGGTATTCCTTTTGCCACGTCCTACGTACAGGCGCTCCCAGAATAATTCCGGACGCCAAACACGGAGCGCACCGGCGGATAAATACAGGCAAAGTCTGCGCATGCGCGGTCTACCTAGCGAGTAGGTTTATCTTCCTAGTGCATCTAGAATGGCGCTGTCTTGCTCCAAAAGGGTAGCGCTAGGTGCTCTTCAGCGTTATGGCAAGGAGGGCTGGACGGATAAGGGCCTGTAGCATACTACGCACCGTAATTCATAAATATGAAGGCGTGTCGATTCCTTGCGGCGTGTTATCGCGATTATCTGCATCCATTCTGGGAGACTACATGTCAGTAAGACGGCATGGCTACAACGGCATCGCTGCCTTCTTCAAAAGCGTGATAGTCTGTTTTACAAAGAATTAGTTCTTGCTTTAATTATCATCCGAGACTTGTTTCTACTAGCTTGGTTATATAAGAACAGTTTATACTATTACATGACCACTCCCCTTACAGGTGTCTCTGCGATAGCGTCATTAAACATTTTACAAAATGAAATAAGGCGGCACGTTCGCCAAGGCAAATTTTGTGCACAATAAGTGATTTCGTGCGTGCTGTGATAAGCTCTGCACGACTCCAGAGCTACGTGGTTCGCATATATTTGAGCACCAATCAATTAGAGAATATGGGCGCTTTGTAGCGCCCATATTCTCTCTCTCTCTCTCTCTCTCTATATATATATATATATATATATATATATATATATATATATATATATATATATATATTGTGACGCACCGTTTAGAACCCTCAAGACTTCTTTTATTGACTCGAGTATAAGCCCCACAATCAAAACCCAAGCGCTGATGATGAGTATGTACAGATGATACAGATGAGAAGATGAAGCACATAAATAATGCTCACACTAATTCTCCCCGCGCGCGCGAGCGGCCGGCCCGGCCGATGCTTACGCGGGAAAGATCCGGCGAACGAACGGTTTGAGACGCGAAACGTGAACTATCTCTGACGCACGGCAACGACGGTCCGAGGAAACCTCGACGGGAGTGACAAGGTAGTTCACTGGGGATGTTCGTTCACAAACAACGTAAGGGCCAATAAAGTGTGATTGAAATTTCTCACACAACCCGGGAGTACGAACAGGCGTCCACAGTAGTACTTCATCTCCAGGACGGAAGGTGACGTCTCGACGAAAGCTGTCATAACGTTGCTTTCGGTCTTGTTGACTGGCCTCCGTGTTGAGCCGAGCACGTTGTCGACAGTCATCAAGCCTAGAGACGAAATGTTCTGGCGTAGTTGGAGAGGTTTTCGTCGTTACATTGAAGAAAGCGGCGTCGATGGTGAATGTCGGCGCACGACCATAGACGAGGTAGAAAGGGGAATATCCGGTAGTTCGTTGGACAGCGGTGTTGTGAGCAAACGTCACGAACGGCAAGATTTTGTCCCAGTTATCGTGGTTTGGTCCGATGTACATTGATATCATGTCGGTTAGAGTCCGATGGAACCGCTCTGTCAGGCCATTTGTTTGTGGGTGGTAGGCTGATGTCTTATGAACTGTGCCACAACTTTTTAGGACTTCTTCAAGAATCGTGGACAAAAACGCCTTGCCTCGATCACTCAACAACACGCGAGGTGCACCATGACGCAACACAATGGCTTCCAAAAAGAAGGCGGCAACGTCTGAGGCAGAACTAGTGCGTAGAGGAGCGGTCTCCGCGTACCGTGTGAGATGATCGACGGCGGTGACGATCCAGCGATGGCCTGATGGCGTTATGGGAAGTGGTCCGACCAGGTCTATTCCGACCATGGCAAAAGGTGTTTCAGGACATAGGATGGGTTGTAACAGGCCAGCAGGAGCTGAAGTTGGTCGTTTCCTGCGTTGACAAAGTGTGCAAGAAGCGACATACTTGGCCACAAAGGTAGAAAGGCCCGGCCAGAAAAAACGGCTCCTAACGCGGTTGTATGTCTTCTGAAAACCCAAGTGCTGATGATGAGTATGTACAGATGATACAGATGAGAAGATGAAGCACATAAATAATGCTCACAATATATATATATATACTCACACACGCGAACACGGCACGCATGAAGTCTTATGCTTCAACGCGCGTGAACGCGCACACAGAGCTTCTCACAGACACGAAACATCCAGCCCCCCTTATCAAAACGCTAAGGGCCAAACAGCGAAACGTTCCTTTCCTCAGTAAGGAAGCCTTCATTTTGGTGAGGCCGCCTTATGTCACTCTGAAAGCTTCCTCACTGAGGAGCCCTCGGTGAAGGGTTCCTTGGCGCTTCCTCTGCTTAAGGTTGCTTTGGGGCTACCTTCGTGCGCCCTTAGGTGCGCTCCTGGCCCTGAACGAGCGCTTCACCTCACAGCTAGCCCACGTGATGAGCTAGCCCAC
The DNA here is from genome assembly GCA_030522465.1 of Rhipicephalus appendiculatus. NCBI lineage: Eukaryota > Metazoa > Arthropoda > Arachnida > Ixodida > Ixodidae > Rhipicephalus > Rhipicephalus appendiculatus. Next base: position 12,118 of record JALIZH010025355.1, read on the forward strand.
GTGATGCTTGTTTCCGAGGCAACCCTCCCACCCCACCTCTGCGGGGAGAAGGGTGTTTTCGCAGGCATGTCTGACTCGTGAAGCGCGTTTAGACTGACAGCGTTTAAAGAGGCGGGCGTTTCAGTGTTGCTAGACCGCACCACGTTTTGCGCTCGACTACGGTGGCTTTTCACATTTAGTAATCGCAGTTGGAAGAAAGCGTACACGCGTCTCTATATTAACAGTTCAATTTGGAAGTGATGTGGTGACCCAACTTTTTTTACAGAATAAACGCTTGTGAGCAAAGCGTATATTCGATAATCTCGAACGCGGGAGCGCGGTAGCCATTCCTCCCGCGAGGACGGGTGAAGGGAGCTTTCAGAGTGCGCTTGCTTCCTCCGTCGGTACTTGGCTGTAAGGAAGCCTCACGTAAGGTGAGGATGCGGTCGAAGGAAAGGAACGTTTCGTTGTTTGGCCCTAAGGGAACCTAGGGCTACCGTGTTGTAGCAATGCAACGCAAACCTACATGCACTACGGAGTGACACTTGCTTGCTAGAGAGACCGCGCACGCGCAGACTGTCGTACTAGTTTTCTGCGGGCATGCTTCGCGGGCGAGCAGCTGCGTGTCCGGCGTTCCGAATTATTCTGAGAGCGCCTGTGCAGTGACTGTTATTATCGCATTGAGGGAAATGACGTCAAACGCAGGACTACACCAAATGGACTCGCAGTGAATGCTGATTGCCTTGAAAACGGAAGAACGTGCATGTATTTTGTACATTTTAGGTGAATTAGCCTCGTCAACATTATAAGTGAAGTCTATAAAAATATTGCACGGAATGTGAAATATGTACAACAAATAATTTCAGTAATGTAATTGACAACATCGTTAACTTGTATTTTAAGAATATTTCGATATAATAATGCCATACGTTCTTTTTCACGTCATTTTTTGCAGTAGGAGAATCTATTGTATGGAAATAAAGAACAGAGAAAACACCGACTCAGTTAGATGCGGAATTGACATTACTATGAAATTAAAACCGAATCCTTTGAATCTTCCCCAGAGTGCACAGCATATTGAACCACTATTGTTTACATGTTGGCAAATGATGGACTAACGAAGGCCCAGTGATGCCGCTACAGAAAAAATTTGGCAAATCCAGCCAATGCTGATGCCAACAATTGTTCATTGTAGCCATCTAAAATACAATATTGGTACCGCCATCGTACAAGGGCTGCTACAAAGGCCCATCATAGCCTGTCAACATACGAAATTTGGCAGATCGCAAGTACCATGGGAATCGATGTTATGCGAAGCATGCGGAGGCAAGGTGTCTGGGTTGTAATTTTTTTATTGAGCGAAACGTTACGAAATGACGTTGAAGATATTTACAAATGTTGTACGCACAGACATACGTTCAACAGTCGCATATGTTTCATACAACCAGTTCTTTACAGTTGCGTAACGATGCCAACAGAAACATGGGTATCACCAACGCCTGAAGCGGTAAGCTGATATATAACACGTGTGCTTGCGAGGATGGATAGTGCTTCGTGGACCAATTACAGTGGATGGCGCTTAAGTATACAATTGACGTTAACCCGACATGACGCCTGCCTTTAGGAGTACATATGTAATGTTTATAAAATTAGATAGCCTGCACTGCAACCACAATTCACGTTTCACCAACATTACGCCGGCATAGGGTCTTTTTCCAAAGCAGTTACGCTCTCGCATTTAAACTACTAATGTCTGTCCTTTTAAGGGCATAATACTACCTGCATTTGTGACCGTACTTACGCCCTTAAAACGCCCAATTCGGCTAGTTTGCGCTTACAGTGCATGGTGTTTGTGTTGCAAATATTACTCTTCTCTCTCTCGGGGGCTATGTGAACATTATCCGGCCTTTTGTTTCCGGCAACTGCAACATGAAAAAAATCACGCCATATCCACGAAGTGAATGATGATGAGTGGGCGAAGCTCGATCGTTTTCCTCCATGGCAGAAAGAGAATGTGTGGTATGGAACGCGCTTATACTTCATGGTCATCAGCGTCATCGTCATCGTTATCACGTGTAGTGCATACATTCCACTATACTGCGTCATCATCTTTATCACGTGTAGTGGGTACATTCCACTATACTGCGTCATCGTCATCTTTATCACGTGTAGTGGGTACATTCCACTATACTGCGTCATCGTCATCTTAATCACGTGGAGTGGGTACATTCCACTACACGTGGCTACCTACCTACCTACTACCTGCATACCTACTACTACTACTACTACTACTACTACTACTACGACAAGTACAGAGGAGGGACAGACCCACACCCTAAGGAGCTTCGCCCCTAAAACTGCATGACTGAAGACACCCCATATATATGCACACAATTGCAAGTGTTTGGTTATAGCTGATAAGGGAAGTTATCTTGAAATGCAAGTTGTGCTTAATTCAACTTGTAGTTGTTGATAAACGTGAAGGCTGTTAGTGGGCGCTTACCTTTGCGTGTTCTTGCTCAGAGCCGAAAGTGGATGGGAACTGCACAGAGAAATCCTGTTCATTGTCCTGAGAGCTGCGACTGTCAACACCTGGCAATGCTGTGAGCTAATGGAGGTCGTTCGGTGCATCTGTTTCGTTGGTGGTGTATGATAAATAAAATTCAATACCGGGGCAGTTGTCTCCAAGAGCTAGCCAACCGATGCTAGCCAACATGAAGTGGAGAAAGCTTTCGGGAGTAGGCCCGGATCAATACAATCGACTTAAG
>JALIZH010025356.1:0-19502 GCA_030522465.1 Rhipicephalus appendiculatus
AGGCAATTAGTGTAACCAGGAGCGCGCTTCCAGTATTGAAAAACGAAGTATTGAAATTGAAACGCTTGAAAAACTTTCCAGTAACTGGACCTAATTAAGTTCGAGGTTCGTGCAGAAAGTCGCACGCTGTCTGTTCCTTAGGACGTTACTACATATTACGTAGGGATCTTTTGATACGCCTGCAGTTGTTCCATACATATCATGAACGCGGTGTTACCTACTCAGAAAAGAGCACCGACTTTGTGTCATTTGTTCACCTTTTTTATTACCAAAACCTGCGGCACAGGAAAATGGAAACATCTGACCAAGTAGCTATTCTACTTTATCAAGGTTGACGATCAGCAATGCCTTTTTTAGCACACAGAACAGAGATGACGCATAATTCAGGTCAAAGGTCCAGAAAGGCTAATCATATTTTATTGAATCGTGTACTCCATTAAACACTTTCACCCCAATTTGCGTTGGCAAGAAGTCCTCGCGCAGGTTGCTTATTAATTTACCCATGTATTTATTTATTTTCCTTTGTTTATCTTTAGTGGGCACTGGTGAGTAGTGGGATATGCCCGAATAATATTACACATACCTGCAATGGGTTTTATGTTGCATAAGTAAAAACAGATCATGTTATATAAAGCTTCACCGTAAATGCAAAGGCTAATTACTTTTTGTAGTCGCTACACAAGGCGACGGTTTTAAAGTTCGTCCCAAGCAAGTGAAAACCTTCCACGGAAAGGTTCACCCTTCGCAATAACGGATGCTGTAGATTCCTGGAAATATGGTTACAAAGGTTCGCAGGCAAGTGGCACCTCTCGAAACGCTCACTCACTTTTTTTCCCGTGACAGTCAGGAGCTCCTGGGCTTCTTTCTGATTATTTTGCAGACGAGGTACCCGCGAGGAAGATAAACAAAGTCGTTGATGTTTGCTAAACTAATCTCCGACATGACAAAATAAGCATCGTGTCGACGGAGCTCGGTAATATGCGCATATTTTATAACAGCTTCGGGAACGTTATAAAAACGCATCGAGTCCTTGCCACATTGCTTTTAGGAAGTTCTGTTTCCATAAAGCATTTCCTCGCACTTGGCCCGCGTTTTCGACGAAAGCTTTCCGTTTATACGCGTATAAACTGCCTGCGATAGCCCACAGGACACTGGCGGTTTCGCGCATTATGCTCGCAGTTATTTCTTACGCATTAGTCCGTCATGCTGCGGTACAAGTTGTCCAAACACCAACTTTAATAATATTATGTGTGGTTTTACGTCCCAAAACCACGATATGATTATGAGGGACGCCGTAGTGGAGGACTCCGGAAATTTCGACCATCTGGTGTTCTTTAACGTGCACTTACATCGCACAGTACACGGGCCTCTACCATTTCGCCTCCATCGAAACGCGACCGCCACGGCCGGGATCGAACCCGCGACCTTCGGGTCAGCAGCCGAGCACCCTAGCCACTGATCCACCGAGGCGGACAAACGCTAACTTTAGCAAGTACTTTCCAACGGTTTGACGAGAAACAGCTGCTTCGAGTAAATACATGGGAAATCACTGCTTTTATCAAACTAACACGATGGATTAATTCTTGGAAGTGAAACACTGCCAAACATATTATGTGATGTAATATTGATATACGCCTAAGCCTAAAAGCTCAAAAGCGTTCGCATCATCGTAAATATTTATGAATACTTCCGTAACGTGGCTTACGTCACTTCCTAAATTTAAAAGAGCCGAAATATGACTGAAGTCTTCTCTGTTAACGACAAAGCAGTCGAAACTGAAGCGTCGCAAAATGAAATTTCTGTGACCGTGAGAGATAGTGAATAGTTGAGTACGTGTTCGGCCTCATGTTTAGGGCCACATCGGAGCTTACAACAATATTTATAGAAGAACTAATGAGAAAATACAAATTATTATTTAAAAGTAGCAGTAAAAGACGGCAGATCCCACGCACTGTGGGAATCGATGTAACGCGAAGCAGCAAGCAAGGAGCAAATCGTGCTGGACATAACATGCATGACATGATGTACATGTTAGGACCTCTTATTTATGTTCGTCATACAGTCACGTAGCGCGATACCAATTTTGGTGTATATAAAGCTAGCGAACTGGATGCAAGCGCACCATGAGCGTGGCCTGTTAATTGCATTGTAGATGACATGCATGCCAAGATTTATATGGTACCACCTGTCACTTATGTTCGCTATACAGTAACGTCCCGCAATACCAATTTTGGTGTATATCACGCCAGCGAAACGTCCGCGAACGTGCCATGAGCGTGGCATGGAAGACATGTTGCACATTACATGTCATCATTTCCATATTAACACTTGTCATTTATGTTCGTCATACAGTCACGTCACGCAATACCAAATTTCGTGCATATCAAGCTAGCGAAACGGCCGTCAGCGGATCATGAGAGTGGCAGGCAAGTCATGTTGCACATGACATGTCACGATTTCCATATTACCACTTGACATTTATGTTTGCCATACATTCACGTTACGCAATACCAAATTTGGTGTATATCAAGTTAGCGAAACGGCCGCGAGCGTGTCATGAGCGTAGCATGCAAGTCATGTCATGTCATCATTTCCATATTAACACTTGTCATTTATGTTCGTCATACAGTCACGTCGCGCAATACCAAATATCGTGTATATCAAGCTAGTGAAACAGCCGTCAGCGAATCATGAGCGTGGCACGTAAATCATGTTGTACATGACATTAATGTCATGATTTTCATATTACCGCCTGTCATTTATGTTGGTCATGCACAAATGTCCCAACGTACCAATTTTTGGGTATATCAAGTTAAGAAATCGGCCTTATTAGCACTACGGCCATGGCGTGTAAATCATACTTTTCAGGACTAGTTATTCTTAATTTTCATGATATGACCAGTCATTCACGTTCGTCATACTCTCATGTTACGCCATACCAATTTTGGTACAAATCCCATTAACGATAAGGCCAGGAGAGCTCGAAGTCGTAGGCGGCTAGATAGATAGATAGATAGATAGATAGATAGATAGATAGATAGATAGATAGATAGATAGATAGATAGATAGATAGATAGATAGATAGATAGATAGATAGATAGATAGATAGATAGATAGATAGATAGATAGATAGATAGATAGATAGATAGATAGATAGATAGATAGATAGATAGATAGATAGATAGATAGATAGATGAGTTCATAGATGACTTCACACATGCTACACGTAGTGTGATACACTTCTGATACACTTAGCAAAGCCCCAGAAGCTTTTGAAGAGGCACTGTGTACTACAGTCAACGCCCTACCAAGGCCTCTTTTAAATGCAGAGAAACAATTAAGCGAGAAACATCGCTTGAAAGATCTTAGAATCTCGGAATGACATTGTAGCAGTAAGGTTACAATTTGAACCTTAATTAGTCGCAACATGATGCTGCCTACAATAACATAATGCAAGTTACTTGAAGTCATTCATAGAAGCATAAACATGAGGGGTCTGCCCTACGCATTCGCACAAACCTAGGCATGTATACTCGTGGTTAGACGTAGCGCGATGAAAACTGAGAGAACAGCCTTTTGGGCCAGTTGGTTTGTAACGTTCATCGAAGCCATAGCGCTAAACAGACAGGAACCACAGAAAGAGGACGGGACGTGCGCTACTCACAACTGAATTTTTATTCCGGAAACATGTTGTACTTATACAGCATTGAAAACCGCAACATCACCAGAAAACCGTATCACACGCGCAATCCTGCATCATTCAGAAACGCGATTTCTTTAGCACTTAAAGCAATCGAGGGCGCACTGACACAATTGGCATTTTCTCTTGCAATCAACCAAGCCTCGACAATCTCTCGCGTATCTTTATCACCGTTCCTATACACAACTACACACTCATTGAACAGAGGTTGGCAGCCGCAGTCATTACAATGCACTGATACATGCCCGTCGCGGTAACAGCTGAGCTTCTGTTTGTGCCATCTGAGCCTATCATTCAGGCACCTGCCTGTCTGCCCGATATACACTTTTCCGCACGAGAATGGGAACCGATAAACTACACTTTGTGCACAGGCCACAAAAGGGCACTGGTGCTTCTTCGCGCATCCTCGGCGTTTCTTGTGAAAAGGGTCAGTAGCCCTACAACAGCTCATCAATTTTTCTAGAGCGGAAAACACCACATCTACTTACGCTTTGCTGGTCACCTTGTTTAAGTTGTGGGATAACCCGTGCATATATGGCACGGATACTATCTTCCGCCTGTCCTGACTGCGCCTGTTCGAGCTTGCCGATTCTTTTAACTTCCTTAGTGCCTTGACGAGCTAGTTATAACGCATGAAGCTCCTGTTGATAACGTCATCCAGTTTTTAGACATCCAACTAACTTTGACCAGCAGCCATTGTTGTTGGGAATATCACCCTCGCGAGAATAAAAAAACTTCTGCCATATGCATCAGCACATTCAAAGTTAGTGAAGCGCGTTATCGCTAACCTATGTTTTCTTAATGCACTGCGCAAGTCTTGCCCCCACCGAATGCAAGTCATCTTGTCTAGACAAAAAGAGCGGCTGCTGGAGGCAGGCTACCCTGCTCACGTGTTCCTGTCGGTGGCGGAGAAGGCGTTAAGGAAGTTAAAAGAATCGGCAAGCTCGAGCAGGCGCAGTCAGGACAGGCGGAAGATAGTATCCGTGCCATATATGCACGGGTTATCCCACAACTTAAAGAAGGTGGCCAGCAAAGCGGAAGTAGATGTGGTGTTTTCCGCTCCAGAAAAATTGATGAGCTGTTGTAGGGCTACTGACCCTTTTCACAAGAAACGCCGAGGATGCGCGAAGAAGCACCAGTGCCCTTTCGTGGCCTGTGCACAAAGTGTAGTTTATCGGTTCCCATTCTCGTGCGGAAAAGTCTATATCGCGCAGACAGGCAGGTGCCTGAATGATAGGCTCAGAGAGCACAAACAGAAGCTCAGCTGTTACCGCGACGGGCATGTATCAGTGCATTGTAATGACTGCGGCTGCCAACCTCTGTTCAATGAGTTAGTAGTTGTGTATAGGAACGGTGATAAAGATACGCGAGAGATTGTCGAGGCTTGGTTGATTGCAAGAGAAAATGCCAATTGTATCAGTGCGCCCTCGATTGCTTTAAGTGCTAAGGAAATCGCGTTTCTGAATGATGCAGGATTGCGCGTGTGATACGGTTTTCTGGTGATGTTGCGGTTTTCAATGCTGTATAAGTACAATATGTTTCCGGAATAAAAATTCAGTTGTGAGTAGCGCACGTCCCGTCCTCTTTCTGTGGTCCCTGTCTGTTTAGCGCTATGGCTTCGATGAAAACTGGACACAGAAAAGAAAACGCAGGACAGGCAAGAACTTCACAAGTCAAGGAGTAAATGCCATCACGTGCACATTCGTGAACGACAGAAAGTCAAAAACAAAAAAAAATCATGTGCCGATTGCAAGAAGTGGGATTTTATTTCTATAAACTTCAGTTAACGGTCCCTGCCTCTCCTGTGTATTCTTCTCTGTGTCCAGCTTTATTTGCGCTACGTCTATCCAAGTATCTGTAGAAGCTGGACGAGTACACTACTTTACTTCGCTTCATCTCTCCTTACATACATTTAATACAAACTTCCTCTACGTGTGAATAACCCAGTGAGACAGCATGAGTGGCGGCCATTACCTGCGAAACCTTTCTTTAGGCACCCCGTCATTGATTTTTTTGGCGTGGGGAGAGCTCTGACGAGCTCCCATCTTGATATGTAAGACGAACAAATTTTCGATTGCACCATATATTAGGTAGACATTCAAGTATGAACGATGCTGAATAGCACCAAACCCACCTCCTATATTGATATCATTGTAGCAACAAGACTGCGCACTGAACAGTGAATCTATCTAAGCCGCGGATAAAGGCTTTCGATAGCGGACTTACTCGAAAGTTTCTCTTCGAAGAATGTGTTTACCGAAATGAAGGGCCCAACAGCTCCATGCGGGCGATGATCGAATGTTGAGAAATCCTAGGTGCTTGGCAGGTGCTACTGATCCACCTATTTTGGCTGGGATATAGTATAGGTTAGCACAGCACCGCCCGATAGTGCACTGTTGTGCGAAGCAATAATATATAGGATTTTTTTTTCTTTGGTGACCGCGGCTATCGCTTCGTACGACACAGCGATAGAAACCTCTGCTGGTTATGTTCTGATTTTAACTCCACTTCTCATTTCACTGGTTATTATTTCTTAACACTTAGTTTTTCTTTCTTTTTCAGATCTCCACTGGTGCACTCTGAGAAAGAAAATTTTCTGTTGCTCTTCTTGATGAGACCTTACTTCTCAAATATATAACTCTCTTTAAAGAGATACGTTAACCATATTTTTTACAGTCCCGCCTTCCACGGCTTATCTGAATGCAATTTAATGATCTCCAAAAAGAGTGTTAAAGTGTATTTCAAAGAGAGTTTTGCATATGAAGAGTCAGGACTCACCAAAAAACAGTAACAGGTAATCTTCCTTGAAGCAAAATTCGTAGATGTCTGGTCAAACGCCAAACGTGACAGTCGACGTCAGTTGTGTCCACGCAAAGTGATGCGAAAATTCGTCATCATGTGATTTGATCTCAACATGACGTCATAGATAACCAGACATTGTGATGTCACTAGGAAGTCGTGATGTAACTATGACGTGGCAAAACGCAGAATCCGATGACGATGTCACGACATGAGATCATCGCTTGGTCAATGGTGGGCTTATCCCCGAGAAACTGCAAAGTGACGTGAGGTGCGAAAAGTATGCAGCACTATCTCGTAATTATGAAGTACGTTTACCCCGACTTGTATACGACCGCCTATTGCAAGATTTCACGAATAAGGCCGCACTGGCGCATATTCTGTGGGAGTGTCCAGCACTAATTGGCAAAACTAGGGACGCTGCCTGCAATGAGGACATTCTGGCGCGTTGGCGGGCCACGCTTCTCAGCTCAAGACTAGACTACCAACTCTGGGCGATCCAGCAGGCCTAGAAAGCTGAGGAGAGAGGCGGTCTCTCGGCCAGCTCCTAGGCGGGAACCCAGCCTTGAAACCTGCAGCAAATGAATAAAATTATACACTCATTCACTCGCGACTCTCATCCCGGAGGCAGAGGGAAGGGAGCTATGCAATGTACGAAGAAGATACAGAAGAAGAAGGCTTTCGCCTTAGAGTCGTGTAAGGCAAATTGATAACACACCGTGTGACTTTTCTGTCTTAGACTCCATTGCGGATCCCGCAAACAACCAGCACGATCATGGATATTATATCCGGCAGATATTACGGAGTCGTGAAAAGCTGTTCATTTTTTTTTTTGATAACACGAATACAGTGAGCTCGTTATGCCAGGCTAGATCAGATTACAAAGCAGGAAGAATTGAGGCAAGCATGCTTTGGGAAGGGAGAAAATGTAGCATTTGAAAAATGCCTACTTATGTCTAGCGTCAAATAAGAGAATAACGAAAAAATTCACTTACGATTACAATACTGTCTAATGCGAATTCTGAGCGCACCTTCATGTTGGGGCAAGGTGAACTGTGTTTGAAGATCTGACTTTCCGCAAGGTATCGCCTACGCCATAAATCATAGTTTTTCTGAAGTAAGACAGCACCCACTACGCCATGATTCGTCTTTCTGAGAATGGGTGAGGTACCCGCTACACATCTGTATGGTATTATGTGCACTTTGTTGATACTGAATGTGGCTGATGACGATGAATTATGGCTGAGCACTTTGCAGTGGGTGGAAAGCATTGAAACACACTCGTTGCGCAATTATCATTGTGCGATGACTGGTTGTTATTTTACTCTTCAGCCACGCAGGTCAACGCGATTGCTTGCCCAACGTGACTTCTGTATAGTCTTCTTGCAAATGAGTTGCAAGCACCAGCGTGGTCCTGAGGTAGAATATTCGGCTGCCACACAGCGGGCCCAAGTTAAAATGTCATTTGGTCCTGGGTATTTTTATCTCATTCTATTTTCTATGTCCGTCGGTTATTTTTTCGTGTCTCTCGGTTACGCCACCAACGGCGCCGGCGACGGCGACGCCACTCAACGCAGAAACGGGGGCCCTCTAGCTGCGCTCTAAAATTTCAAATCAACCTAAGAAACGCGAACATAGTTAGCGCGAAGGAAAACCCTAGAGGACAAGAATGAGGATGTAGCAATGTTGAAATGAGCATGGTTGCCGATATTACAGTTGAGAAGACAAAAGCTCCCATTGTTTTGGCCAACCAGGTGGCAAAATGAATTCCAACGTAAGGTAAGAGCAATAGATGAAAGCATCTTTGACAAGTTTTGGAATCAAGACATTAGTTAGCATTGGTGCAACTCAACTGACGCAAAGCAAGAGTAATCGCTAATGAACGACTGAGAGGCCTTCGTCTTGCCATCGGCATGCATTAGGCACCCACTTGCAGTCCCGCGTTGTTGACCAGTCAGGACACCGATATGTGTGTTTATAAAACAGCACATAATGAATAAATTTGTTAATTACCTACGTGACGACAACATAGCTGTGGCGACGATGGTGTATCAGAGCGTCTGTTCAAAACGTACGCTAAATCTATGTCATATTTGCCTCCTAAAGTCGGTGACTGAGAAGACCTGGTTTCTCAGGATAGAAACGCAGATGACACGCAAGCACAGCTGGATAGCGTATCAGTGGACTTATCATTATCACATTCCCCTTTTCGCGCGGAAAAAACTTGGACATTTACTTGCTATATTTAATTCACAAATATCTCAGTAAGTCTCTTCGGAGCAGGTACGTTAACATTACCTGTCAAAGCTACTTCGATGCTACGCATTCGAAGTATTTCGGACTCGCCTTGCTGGCCGCGGCCGTTTTGTAGGCGTTATTTATGAACGACCGCGAAATATACGCATATACCATGTGAGGACGTGTACGCATAGCTCGATGCCAACGTGAAGCAAACATATTGCCCTAGGTACATCACTCTATACATGGCTGTGCATTTCACCTCGTTCTCGCGTCGTTCGGGCGCCTTTCGTGACCGAAAATACCTCATGCGTGCACGAACATGTTATGGCAATCAATACCATCTATAGTCTTTTTACAACCGAAGAAAAAATCGAGGCACCGCCCACAGAACCACGGCGCGCCTGCCCTTCACCTGTGGCAGAAAGTTGTGCTAGCTGGTTTCCGCTTGAACGATAAGTACTTTTTCGCGGCTAACGTAAATACTACGCATACAACGAGTTAAAGCTTCGTCGTTATTACCTAAAACGTCAGGTTTGGCTGGTGAGTGATGTAAGAATCACGGACAAAATTTGCTAGTGTGTTCAAGTCTTCGGCGTAGAACCGGATACACAAATGTGTGTATGTATGGTAAAGTGAACAGCGATTGGACAGAGCATTAAGGCGAATACTCTATGGGAGGAAGAGCGATTGCTGTGGGTGTAGCTGACATTTCTTTTTTAGGTTGTAAACAAGTATAGACCATTTTCTCGTGGGCGCCACCATGTTGCTCAGCGGGCGGCGCTGTCGCTAATCTGGCAACCCACTGGCTTGCGCTAAATGAACAAACACTCGCGTTTGCATGGCCACGCGCACAACGAACCGTTTTGCGCACCCGGGCGCGCGCACTTTGAGCCGTTAACACAACAGAAAGGAAGAAAACGCTAGTTGCCAGATCGATCCTCCTCGCCCAGTGAAAACGGACTATAGACACTCAAGTAGCTATTTGCTTTGATGCAGCAAGAGGCGCCAGCGCGGTTGTTCTAGCTCGCTCGTAGCCATCTCGGCTCGTGCTTAATTGGCGCGCTCTTTGGAATGCTTTTTAGAATGGGACGATGCGCTCAATGCGAGAGGTTTATTTTCTAGATGAGCTCGTTGATGAGGGCTGTCGTCGAGGTCCACAATCGCTCATCGCCGTGGCATAATTTGATATTCCGCTGGCTTTGCATATTACGCTGAAGAAAGAGCTAAGGCAAGAGAAAAACCACGTTAACTTTTGTATTTAGGAAGTCAGTCTAACTCGCAATGCTGACATGACTGGCAGAAAAAAAGGTTTAGAAATTATTGATGAGTGATAACTAAATTGGCAAGAGAAGCGCTCATTTATTTCTAATTTTGATCAGACGGGTTTTTGTTCGAATGTGTGCTTTAACGAGGTCGATCTAGCCGCCCTGGTCACAACCTTAGCCTCATTTTGATGAGGCTGTACACCTTCACGGAACGAACACAGAATGGCCGATAGCCCTCTTACGCACAACACAGCGCCAGGGGCGGTGGTCGATTATTGTCCCTGTAAATGCTCTCGCAGGGACAAGGTGCTGGCTTTCGTTACTTCCTGGTTTAGGCGACAGCTGGCTCTGATTGCGTCCTCGCAACTTTCTTGGTGGGCGTACTCCTCCCACAATCCCTGCTTTTTCTGTCTTTTCACATCGGCATTCTGTCAAAGCTACACGCGACCTTCTACATGGTTTGCATTGCCGTAACCTGGGATGGTCCATGTCCAGGCCACTCTCGCGGTACTTCTGGGCATCGGTACGTGTCAGTTCTAGATTGCGAAGGACCGAGAAAGGCTTTCTCGATGCTACAAACCATCCGATGTAGCGAAATGAACCCATCGTGGAGATCATTTATTTGCAGTCGATCATAAACTTCATATATATATATATATATATATATATATATATATATATATATATATATATATATATATATATATATATATATATATATATATATATATATATATTGTGATGACGAGAGCGACACTGGGATTCGAGCGCGTGGACAACGAGCTGGAAGTAGAGGAAGACGAGATAGACAATACAACAGCTGGCGCAGGAATGGGTGCTGTCTCCGTCTCTGTTCTTTATAATGGCGCACTCTACAGAGACCGTCAATGATCTAGCAGCCCGCCAGGCCTAGAGGGAGCCGCAGAAATGGCACGTGGCCATAGACCGCCTTCGGGCCGGTGCAGCGGCGTGGCACAGGAACGAAGGTTTGAGGCAGCAGTCCTGGGCAGAATGGAGTGCAACCCTCATTGCCGCTTTCGGCCGGATACCGAGTGCCTCCAGCGAGTTCAACTCGACCTCCAACGAGGACGGAGCTCAGGAGAAGCTCCACCTCGAGGCTGACACTTCGCACTACAGCTCACCGGCAGACGGCTGCGCAGCTGAGTCTGGTACAAACGCCGGACTCAAGCTGTGCTGTGTTCCTGCCTCGGTAACCGGTGCCAGAACGTCCCTGCCAATGGCCAACAGCATTTCCCATCCACATCTGTTGGAAAAGCTGCCCCCCTGCTCGCCACCATTTTCGCACTTGGAGGCATCGGCCCGCATTTTGCTGGACGTTCTACCACGTCATGAAACATACGTGTCTATGGATTCGACCACGTTCATCCCTGACCAAACGGAAGCGGATCTGCGCGCTTTAAATCGTTCACTAGCCGTACTTGAGAGCGTTTCCACCTTTCGAGAAGACGCCTCTCCCGACGACACCAAGGTATCTGACGTGTCTCATGTCGTTTCCAACAAGACCCGCCTGCACAGCGCAAGTCTCGTACTCTTGGAACGGCTTCCGATGGGGCCGTCCCAGCTCTACACAGCGCGGTTTTACGAAGTGCGGGCTTGAGAACATCAAGGATCCCCAAAATGACAACGCTGCAGAAGCAGATGCCACGTAGCAGAACAGCGCGGGAACTTGACCGCCCGTTGACGCAGACATCCAGTAGAACACCCAAACATCCTCTGACCCGCTGCAAGACGCGCAGACGACCGCGTCTGGTGCAGCAAGTAACGTTAGCGGATCTACCATTTCGCGCCCTGTTTTCGAATATGTTGTTGGAGAAGGCCAGCGTTTTGGAAAGGACCGGCGACCACGCCAAAACTGTCAGGACCACCCGCTAGATCCGTCGCCGAGAAAATTTCATGCCAGGCCACATCGCTGCAGGGAATTTCGACTACCGCGAGGCTGCCTACTACGTCCACCAGAAAAAAACGAGACCACTTTCCCTGACAAGTCGAAGCGTGGCCGAGGTCATAGACCACCACGACATAGTCAATGCCGTCCCCCAGAGTCGTCATCGACGAAGGTTCCAACCAAGGCCCAGCCTCCTCAGCAACATAGCGAACGACCACGGCGACATAACCAGTGTCGGCCACCAGAACCATCTTTGACAAACTGCCAGGCGAAGTTCCAGTGAAGCCGAGTCAGGCCACTCCGAAACAGCCAGTGCCGCCCACCGGAGACTGCTCGACAGCCCACGCGCTCGCAGTCATGGCCGAGTGTGATGACGAAGAGCGACACTGGGATTCGGGCGCTTGGGCAGCGAGCTGGAAGTACAGGAAGACGAGGTAGACAATACAACAGCTGGCCCAGGAACGGGTGCTGTCTCTGTCTCTGTTCTTTACAATATATATATATATATATATATATATATATATATATATATATATATATATATATATATATATATATATATATATAGATATTGTGAGCATTATTCGTACCCTTCATCTTCTCACCTGTACATACTCATCACCACCTCTCTGGCCTGGGTTGTGGGGCAGAGACTGGACGAATAAAAGAAGTGTCTTGCGGCCTAAACGTTGCCTTACAAGTGGTGGAGAGTGCTGTCCGGTCCCCTAGTCCTCTCTCCAGCGGTTCCTCGTGAGTTTCAGCTACAAAACATCCCTGGAGCTACGTTCGGGTCGCCGCCTGTACAACCAGCACACGGTCATGTCACGAGACGAGCAGAACAAGGCGGCTCCATCCACCCAGCCTGCGCCCGTAGGTACGCCTTCCTGGACTGTTACCACCCCTCAAAAAGATCCACGGATGTTCGCTGGCCTCCGCGGTGAAGACGTCGAGGACTGGTTGGACGAGTACGACCGTGTGAGTGCGCTTAACCATTGGCATGATTCTGCGAAACTGTCCCGCGTCCCGTTCTATCTGACAGGGGTTGCTAAGACCTGGTTTTTCAACCATCAGCTGGATTTTGCAGACTGGGCCACATTTAAGCTACAGCTTCGTCAGATCTTTGCGAGCCCTGCTGTCCGTGCAGACATCGCCAAACGGAAGCTTGCTGAACGTGTCCAGCACTCTGGCGAGCCTTACACCTCGTATATAGATGTCCTCGCCCTTTGCCGCCGCGTCGACAGCTCGATGGCGGATAATGACCGCGTTCGCCACCTGCTTAAAGGCATAGGCGCCGTGGCATTCAACGCTCTTGCTGCAAAGAACCCCACCACGGTCGCGGATATCACCAGTACATGCCAGCGACTCGATGATCTTCATCTTATACGTTTGCAACCTGACACCGCTGATCTCAGGCCAACAAATGACAGTGAGCTGCGTGCTTTGATACGGGCCATGATCCGCGAGGAACTGCAACTACAGGCTACCTCATCCTCTTTCGAGCTCCGTATGACGCCTTCTGGAGGCAATCTCCGCAACATCGTGAGAGAGGAACTAGCATCCATGACGTCGGCGCAAGCTCCAAGCCCGCATCCCGCACCAGCGCCAACCTACGCTCAAGTTGCTGCTCTCGCGTCACCTTCTCAGCAGTCACCGCAGCATGGGTCAACAACACACGCTTCAATGAATGCTCTTGCACCAATGGCAGCACCCCAGTCTTTCACCTCCTGGCGTCCGTCTCGACCGATTTGCTATTATTGCGGAATCCGCGGCCACATTTCAAGGTTCTGCCGGCGACGTCAACAAGACGAAAGGCGCGGCTATGATGACTTCGAAAGGGATGAGTTTGCTGCTGTTCCACAACATCGCCATGCATATCAACTTTACCATCGTCGCTCACCATCTCCACAGCACTTCGATGCAGCCGCTACTTTCCGTCCCTCGCGCCGTCGCTCCCCATCGCCTATGCGCCGCTCCTCTTCTCCCCTTCGACCGGCTACCACGGCATCTGATCTTCGCCCGGAAAACTGAACAATGCAGCTTCAGGAGGGGAAGCTGCATATTACGGACTGCTTCAAACTCCTCCGGAACGCCCCACAAACGTACTTTCAGTGTGTGTTGAGGGTATATGGACTGAAGCCTTGGTGGACACGGATGCATCGCTTTCAGTTATTCGTCTCAACTTGTGTTTCCGCTTGCGAAAAGTGAAGACACCATATGATGGTCCTCCCCTTCGCTGTGCTAATGCGGTTTTTGTTCGGCCCTCTGGTGTTTGCACAGCGCGAGTTTTTATTGAGGGCATCCTTCATCACATACAGTTTCTCGTTCTGTCCTCGTGTACTAACGCGCTCATTTTAGGGTGGGACTTTCTCTCCTCAGCTTCAGCCGGGATATCTTGCCGTCAGAGTCATTCACATGACAGATACTGCGTCTTCGCCTGGTAACGATGCTCACAGCCAGCGCTTCATCACAGCTGATGACTGTTTCATTTCTCCAGGTAGTGAGCGTATTCTGACATTGACATCCGATAACATCATTACTGGGGATGTGTTCCTAGCACCGTCCGAACGCTACATCTCTGGCGGGCTTACCATTGCTCCTAGCCTGGTGCGGTTTCGCGATGGCAGACATTGGCTACGGCAGTTAAACCTACTTCTTTGCCTGTTGCGCTGCCCCAGGGCACCGCTGTGGTTTGCTTTACAGACACCGAACCACTTTCTTTGGTGCCCCTTCACGCAGAATCGCCATCTTCCTCCGCGAGTACTGATGATCATGCTACAACGGCTGCTTTAACGGCTACAATAAATCCCGATCTCACGTCAGCGCAAAAGTAAGAACTTTTAGGTGTACTCCAAAAACACAGCGCTGCATTTGATGTCAATTCAAAGCTCCTGGGCCGCACTTCCGTTGCCGCGCATCGCATTGAAACTGAAGGCAATACAATTGTACGCCGCCGCCCATATCGAGTGTCTTCCGCTGAGCGGAAAATCATCGAGGAAAACGTTGCTGATATGCTCAAGCGAGACGTCATCCGGCCTTCGTCCAGCTTTTGGTCGTCACCTCTAGTGTTGGTCCGGAAGGAGGACGGTTCGGTGCGATTCTGCGTCGATTATCGAGCGCTTAATAAAATCACGCGCCGAGACGTCTACCCGATGCCACGAATAGACGACGCATTTGATACTCTCCAAGGCGCTGAATTTTTCTCCAGCCTCGATCTTCGGTCTGGGTATTGGCAAATACCTATGCACGAAGCGGACAAGGATAAGACTGCCTTTGCAACACCAGACGGGCTGTATGAATTCAACGTCATGCCTTTCGGTTTATGTAATGCCCCTGCCACGTTTGAACGCACGATAGACACACTTCTACGCGGCCTTAAGTGGAAAACCTGTCTCTGTTATCTTGATGACATCGTCATTTTTTCTTCCACTTTTCGTCAGCATCTTGAGCGTTTGGACGAAGTTTTGACGTGTATTTCCAACGCTGGACTTCAGCTCAACACAAAGAAATGTCATTTTGCCAACAAGAACGTCAAAGTGTTGGGTCACCTTGTCAGCAAAGATGGCGTTCGTCCGGATCCTGACATGCTTACTGCCGTCATCAGCTTCCCTGGCCCAGAAAATCAGAAACACCTACGAAGTTTCCTGGGCCTGGCTTCCTACTTCCGCCGCTTCATGAGCCATTTTGCTACCATCGCGTCGCCACTGCACAAGCTGCTGACATCAGGATCTGCCTTCACTTGGAACGATGACTGCGAGCGTGCCTTTCAAGACCTCAAGCATGCGTTAACATCCGACCCCGTTCTGTGTCACTTCGACGAGAACGCGCCTACCTGTTTGCACACGGATGCCAGTGGCCATGGCATTGGTGCAGTTCTTCTACAGCGGGATGGCACTTCACGAGAGAAAGTTATTGCGTATGCTAGTCGTACTCTGACAGCCGCCGAGCAGAACTACTCGATAACAGAGCAGGAATGCCTTGCTGTCGTTTGGGCCATACAAAAATTTCGACCATACCTTTACGGACGCCACTTCACAGTAATTACAGATCATCATGCCTTATGCTGGCTATCGTCTTTGAAAAACTTGTCTGGTCGCCTGGGTCGTTGGGTGCTCCGTCTGCAAGAGTACGATTTTGACGTCATCTACAAGTCTGGCAATAAACACCAAGACGCTGACGCTCTCTCTCGCTGCCCTCTGCCACTGTCATCGTCGAGAACGTCTGCTCATTGCTCGTCACATGGTCAAGACACTGACTCACCCTCACTTTATCCCACCTAGCGGTTACCAACCCACTGGCTTCCAATCACTACGCCCACTTCGCCAGTCGCCAGCGTGATGATCCGTATTGCAACCGCATTATCCAACGACTAAGTGGTAGATCACCTCCTCCTAATGCCAGATTGCGCCGACAACTACGGCAATTTAACCTCGACAACAATGTGCTCCATCGTTACGTTTACACTAGTGATGGACACCGCTGGGTTCCAGTCCTTCCACGTTCGCTACGTCATCAAGTCCTCGAAGCCTTTCACGACGACCCGTGTGCAGGCCACTTGGGGTTCCACAAAACACACAACCGCATCAGGAGACATTTCTTCTCGCCTGGCATCTCTACCTTTGTGGCCAATTTTTTTTTTAATATGGGGGTTTAACGTCCCAAAACCACGATATGATTATGAGAGACGCCGTAGTGGAGGACTCCGGAAATTTAGACCATCTGGTGTTCTTTAACGTGCACTGACATCGCACAGTACACGGGCCTCTACCATTTCGCCTCCATCGAAATGCGACCGCCGCGGCCGGGATCGAACCCGCGACCTTCGGGTCAGCAGCCGAGCACCCTAGCCACTGATCCACCGAGGCGGACAACCTTTGTGGCCAAGTACGTTGCATCTTGCCCTCTGTGTCAGCGGCGGAAGCGACCAACTTCGTGTCCTGCTGGCCTATTACAACCGATCCCGTGTCCTGAGACACCTTTCGCCATCGTTGGGATCGACCTAGTCGGACCTCCCCCCACCACGCCAGCAGGTCATCGTTGGATCGTGACAGCTGTCGATCATCTGACACGGTACGCAGAAACTGCTCCGTTACGTACAAGTTCTGCATCAGACGTCGCCGATTTCCTTTAGATGCTGTGCCGCGTGCTTTAGATGGTGTGCCGCGTGCCCACCCTTACTGCGCATGCGCAAACCCTTTAAAAAAAATAAAAATAAAAAACCTCCTCTCCCCCTCTCTCCTCTAGGCATCCCTCCCAGCGGCAACCACACCCCTCACTGCGCATGCGCCTCCCCTCCTCTCTCCCCTCTTACAATCCCCCCCTCTCTCCTCTAGGCATCCCTGCCCGTGGCGTCTACACTCCCACTGCGCATGCGCGTCCCCCCTCTCTCTCCTCGCCTACGCTCCCCCTCTCTCCTCTACGCATCCCTGCCCACGGCGTTCACACTCCCACTGCGCATGCGTGTCATCCCCCTCTCTCTCCTCTCCTACGCTCCCCCCCTCTCTCGCCTCGCGACGCCAACGCAGGCAGCGTCTGCTAGCGAGTTTCTTGGTTGAAAAAACCGACTGCTCGCGCTGCAGAACCGTTCACTGGCCACCCCGTATATATGGCAATGGATCTTGACCTCCAAGGTGGTGCCGGTGGGAGATTTCTCCTGTGCGTTGTTGAACAATAAAAATTCGCAGCGTGCGCGTTAACTAAAAGCGGAGTGCGGGTCTCTGTGTCCAGTCGGAGTCTTCTGTCTCTCATTGCCCATTAGCAGCGATTGGCATGTTCCAGTAGGAAACACTGCTCCATCACTGCCTGCTTTGCGCCTCCCCAGTTTTCTCTCCTGCGCAACGCTGCGATGAGCGCCAGCGTCAACGCCGCAGCCAGTGTAAGCGTTAGCGCCCGCTGCTTCACATCTACACATGGTTCCCTTTAGCGGGAGATGGTGTAATTTTTTTGCAGGGGGGCTTAGTCCGTCCCTCCTTCCCGCGTCCCACACCACCACAGAGCATGCTCGTCCTCTCCCCCTCTCTCTCCTAAGCTCACCCCCCTTTCTCTCCTCTAGGAATCGTCTACTCTACGGAGCGGCCCCCCGCGTCCCACATACCCCCCTCAGCGCATGCGCGTCCCCTCCCCTGTGCTATCCTACGCTCATCCCCTTCGTCTACTCTAGGCATAATCTACTCTACAGAGCGGCGCATGCGCGTCCTCTCCCCCTCTCTCCTGTAGGAATAATCTACTCTACGGAGCGGCTCCCGCGTCCAACAACCCCACAGCGCATACACGTCCCCTCCCCTCTCTCTCCTCTCCTACGGTCCCCCCCGTCCTTTCCTCTAGGAATCCTCTACGGAGCGGCGCGAATGACAGGTGGTGTGACAGCTGCTTACTCCGCTGGGGGCGCCACGGTAGTTCCGCGGTATGAAAATGACGGAGCGCGCGCGCCTCATTCTCTCTCCTGCGCAGCGCCGCGATGAGCGCCCGGACCACTGCCGTGAAATGAGAGCGGCGACGTTCCTCCCGCTCAAGCTAATTATCTCCCGCTGCTTCGCATCCACACATGGTTCCCTTTAGCGGGAGATGGGGAATTTTTTTCAACGCCATTGTATTGCGCCACGGTTCACCTCGCGTCCTTCTGAGTGACCGCGGCAAGACCTTGCTATCTACCATCATAGAAAACCTACTGAGAGCTTGTGGCACAGTACATAAGACAACGTCAGCCTACCACCCTCAAACGAATGGGTTGACAGAGAGATTTCATTGCACACTAGCAGATATGTTGTCTATGTACATTGGACCCAACCACGACAACTGGGATACAATTTTGCCTTTCGTTACGTTTGCCCATAACACCGCTGTCCAACGAACTACTGGCTACTCTCCTTTCTACCTCGTGTACGGTCGATCTCCAGCATTCACTATCGACGTATCTTTCTTAAACATTCCAACTGACGCCTCGGCAACCATTTCAGAGCAGTTCGTCTCAAGGCTTGAGGAATGTCGGCAACGAGCTCGCCTTAATAGAAAAGCAAGACAGCACGACCGCAAACAACGCTAGACAGCTCTCATCGCGACGTCTCCTTCAGCCCTGGGGACGAAGTGCTGCTTTGGACGCCCATTCGCACTCCAGGATTGTGCGATAAGTTTCAGTCACGCTTCATCGGACCCTATATAATAAGTGAACAAACGTCACCAGTGAACTATCGTGTCACACCCGTCGAACCTTCTTCGAATCATCGTTTTCGTGGTTCTGAGGTTGTTCATGTTTCGCGCCTGAAGCCGTTCGTCCGACATCCCGTTTCCATCTAAGACGCGGCCGGGCTGGCCGCTAGGCCACGGGGGGGGGAGGGAATTAGTGTGAGCATTATTCATACCCTTCATCTTCTCACCTGTACATACTCATCATCACCTCTCTGGCCCCCTGGGTTGTGGGGCAGAGACTGGACGAATAAAAGAAGTGTCTTGCGGCCTAAACGTTGCCTTACAATATATATATATATATATATATATATATATATATATATATATATATATATATATATATATATATATATATATATATATATATATATATATATGTAAAGACAGTGAGGGAAGGAAAAAGAGAAGT
>JALIZH010025357.1:0-17980 GCA_030522465.1 Rhipicephalus appendiculatus
ATTTCGTCTCCATCGAAATGCGACCGCCGTGGCCGAGATCGAATCCATGATCTCTACTCAATATGCTATAAATGGCTATGCTATATGTGGTTTTGGCTCTGTTACGCCAAGCGACGACCACAGCATACGATCACCGCACACGAAACCATACGACAGCCTGGCGCCTAAAAGTGCTCCGCACGTAAAGTAAGAGAAATGTTCTTGTTCAGTAAACCGAAGATAAAGCTTAAAATAAGACAAATGTTCTTGTTCAGTAAACCGAAGGTACAGCTTCACTTCCCGTGTAAACATGTAACTTCCGCTTATTCCTGCTCCTAATCTTGAATGCCACTTTTTTATTACACATATCAAGCACCGACAGAGCGATTATGCGTCTTTGCTTTAAACAGCCGCCTCGTGGGGAAGCATTCTAGGGAGCCTTCATAAGCGCGCCACCGTGCCTCCGTCTTTTAGGGTGCTGTCAGCCTTTGTCCCACCCCTTGCCGCCGCCCGCCAGAGCACAGTGTTGCCAGTCCAGGTTTCCATGGTAACGGGGCGAAGAGAGCGCCATGTTGATTCCTCCGGCCACTCGTTCCTGCTCCGTCGTACTGCACCGGCTGCACGTTGGCGCGGGTGAGCAAGCTGCGGAATTCGCTGTGTTGGACCACACCGCTCTAAACCTAGCTTCTGCTACGAAACCATTCTCGCGCTAATCGCATCTGCTACAACTTTGGAGTGAGAATGCCAGGGTGCTGCGTGCCGCATTGTACAACGTCTGGAGACGGGGCGTAAGAATGTTCCGCTTTCGGGCTAGCCCTAACTGACGGAAACGTTGGATTGCGCAATTGAAGCGAGATTGCTGGAAGCCCACTACTGCTTCCCGTGTTTGTGAGGTGAGAACTCGTTGTACTGCGAGTGGAGCGAGTATATCGCCACATATCTCGTGAAATGATTTGCTTTGTCATGTGACGAAAATCAGTCCATGCAAGGTAAACGTGATAACTTCTCCTTTAAGCCTGCGCAGTCAAAAAATGGCTGTGGCATAGCTCGGCTAGGTCTGGTTATGCAGGCGAAATCTTGTTTACTTGGTTATGCTTGTTTACTCTTATAGTCGAAGCGCACTTTGTCCAACCGAACGATTGGCTAGTCGAACATGCCGTACTGCATGCACTCGCTACCTTCGTTTCCTCAATTTCTGAAGCCGTCGCCGCATTCGGCGCGAGAAACGCCAGGTCCGTGAACCACCAACAGACGCTCGCGTTCCCCTGTTCCTCTGCTATCAGATGTGCGCGCTCCTGCGCTTTCACCTTAAACGCTAAGGAAAACTTATAACTGAAATGTGCTCTGTGGGAGAGTGTGGTGCTGCTCCGGAATTTTGGTCTTGTTTTTATTTCTTAACCGCCCACAAAAAGGATTTGATATCGTGATCTCCGCTTTTATTTAATTGCTTGTAGAGAAAATGTACATGGACTACGTATGTGTCTTTGGTGCCGTGTATGCCTTTCGCACTATTGCTTGATTCTTGGCCCACTTCGAGAACACAAGCTTCGAGCAAAGGAGGCAGGACGGTTTGAAGAAACTAAGGCCAGATGTTGTCCCGACCCTGTTTTCAGTAAAATCTGACCCGGAGAAACTTGGTTTGTTCCTTGTTGCTCCCCTGTCTTTTTCTTCTGTAAAGGTTAAGTTACAAGTGTGGGATGGGGGGGGGGGGGGGGGTAAGTGCGCTATGACAGTGCCCAACTATATTTCGCCATTGCTAACCACCTGTAAAGTTTTTAAGCAGTCGATTATACGGATTGGTTCGCAGGAATAAAACTTCCTTCATGGGAATTTTATTACGCGCAGAAGCAATATCTAGGGTATTAGAAACAGGGCACTGGCGTTATGTGGCGTGCAGAGAACATCGCGAGCTACGCGATTCTTTGATCCGCCTGCCCCGTGTTTACTGGCAACGTCATTTAATATAGCAAGGCCTCGTACCCTGCACCTGAACGCCTTTGAAGTGCTTGCAGTGATAAGGTGACTTTTGCTTCAGGAAGTCCCCGCAGACATTGAATTAGGTTCACAGTGATATCGAGGTTCTCCAGAACGCAAATACAGGTTCTCTAAAAAATTATCATCACTCGGCCAATGCGCCGGGTGCACTGCGAGAAACCAACTATATTCATATTATAGTATACAAACTCGAGTCAACGAACGCGTTCTTTCTGTTCTAGAAAACGGCGGCTAACTTCGGAGAACAGCCCTCCATCTTTCAGGAACTTCCTATATAAACAAACCACCCCATTCTTGTTGAAATCCACGCTACCTTCATTGTAAACGAGCGAACGTTGGCAACCAACATGGCGGCCCGTCATGTTTGGCGGCCGCGGAAGCCGCTGGTTAGCAACCATAATCAAACTTGTCACCACCCTAAAAGGCGGAGGCGCGCACATGAGGCTCCCTAAAGCATTCTAAAGTCACTGGAACGGGGAAAGTACCGCGACCGTCCGGCCCCGCCGCCATATTTGGTCCAGCGGGGCTGAAGCTGCGGCGGAGCAGTGTTGATATTACGCGGAGTAAAGCATGCTTTTACACGTTGCGTGCGCTTCTGCAGCCCCGAATGAAGCATACCGTTGTTCTTTAACTGACTAAGAAAGAAATAGCGGCAATTTGAATTTCCTACACACGCACGCACGCGTACTAACAAGATAAACAAATGCGAACTGCGCGGCGTTTAGGCGCTCGGCTGTCGGCATTTATTAAATGCGAAGCATTTCTTAGCGAACTTCTGCGCCTTTCAAGGATCTATCTTTCTATCAAGCCGCCTACGACTTCGTGCTTTCCTTGCCGTTTCGTTAACTAGATCTGTACCACAATCGGTATGGCATAACATGACTGCATTACGAATATAAATGGCAGGTCATAACATGAAAATCATAAAATGCATGTGATGAACTGTACGATTTACACGCCACTAATAATGATATCTGGGGTTTTGCGTCCCAAAACCACGATATGATTATGAGAGATGCCGTAGTGGAGGGCTCCGGAAATTTCGACCATCTCGTGTTCTTTAACGTGCACTGACATCGCACAGTACACGGGCCTCTACCATTTCGCCTCCACCGAAATGCGACCGCCGCGGCCGGGATCGAACCCACGACCTTTGGGTCAGCAGCCGAGCACCTTAGCCACTTGATCCACCGTGGCGGACTACATGCCATTGCCTTGGTGCTCTTGCGGCTGCTTCGTTAGCTTTATATATACCACAATTAGTATGGCGTGACAAGAGTACATGACGAACATAAGTGACTGGTATTAACGTGAAATCATGACAAGCATGTCATGTACAACATGATTTATATGTCCGCCGCGGTGGTATAGTGGTTAGGGTGCTCGGCTGCTGACCCGAAGGTCGCGGGTTCGATCCCGGCCGCGGCGGTCGCATTTCGATGGAGGCGAAATAGTAGAAGTCCGTGTACTCTGCGATGTCAGTGCACGTTAAAAACACCAGATGGTCGAAATTTCCGGAGCCCTCCACTACGGCGTCTCTCATAATGATATCGTGGTTTTGGGACGTTAAACCCCCAGATATTATTTATTAACATGATTTATATGACGTGATCTCGGGTTCGTCGCGGCCGTTTGAATGGATGTATGCCAAAATTGCTATGATGAGATATGTGTGTATGTGAAATGTAAATGACAAGTGGTAGCATGAAAATCACGACTCCCATGTTATTTACGGCGTGACTTATCAATTTCCACGCTCATGTAGTGCTGGTGGCCGGTTCGCTAGCCTGATATACATCAAGACTGATATTTCATGGCGCGACTGTACGGCGAACATAAATAAGAGGTGTAAAAATGAAAATCATAACATGCATGTCATGTACAGCATAATCTTAACGCCGCCCTCATGATGTGCTCGCGTCCGGTTCGCTATCTGGATATACACCAAAAATGGTATTGTGTCGCTTGACTGTATGACGAACATGAAGATAAGGCATGCATGTCATGTACGGCATGACTTGCATGCCACGCTCATGGTACGCTCGCGGCCGTTTCACTAGCTTGGTATATACCAAGATTGGTATTGCGGGAGGTGGCTGGATGACGAACGTGAATGACAGGTGGTGACAAGAAACACGTCATATTTTTTGTAATATTTTCTTGCACAGAAACAAGGTGACATGTCTTATTTTATTGTTACAACCTATCATTTATGTTCGTCGTTCAGTAACGTCAGGCCATACCAATTTTGGTGTATATCAAGATAGTGAACCGGCTGGAGTGCACCATAAATATGCCATGTAAATCATCCAATAACACCCTGACATGGGCAAGTTGGAACATACTCGGATGTATCGAAGTGCAAATAAACTCATCTGTAAGTCAGCGCTTGTTTGTGTTTTATGTGTCTCCTGCCTTCGTCCAAGTCGCGCTGCATCTATCCGAGTATGTAAATCATGGCTTACATGATATGCATGCCATATTTTCTTGTTACAACCTGTCATTTATGTTCGACATACAGTCACGTCACGCATTACCAATTTAGGCGTATGTCAAGCTAGCGAACCGGCCGCGAGCCCACCAAGATCGTGGCATGTAAATCATGCCGACACTGACATGCATGTCATGATTTTCATGTTAGCACTTATCATTTGTGTTCGCAATACAGTCACCTCACGTATTACCAATTTTGGTGAATATCAAGCTAGCCAACCGGCCGCGAGCACACTATGAGCGCGGCATGTAAATCATGCTGCACATTAAATGCATATCACGATTTTCATGTCAAAACCTGTCATTCATGTTCGTCATACAGTCACCTCACAAAATACCAATTTTGGTGAATATCCAGCCAACCAACCGGCTGTGAGGTCACCGTGAGCGCGGTATGTAAATCATGTAGTTCATGAAACTCACGTCATGATTTTCATGTTTCCACCTTTCATTCATGTTCGTCATACAGTGACCCCACGAAAATACAAATTTTGGTGAATATCAAGCTAGCCACCCGGCCGCGAGCCCACTGTGAGCGCGACATGTAACTCATGCTGTACATGAAATGCATGTCACGATTTTCATGTCAAAACCTGTCAGTCATGTTCGTCATACAGTCACCTCACAAAGTACCAATTTTGGTGAATATCCAGCCAACCAACCGGCCGTGAGCCCACGTTGAGCGCGGCATGTAAATCATGTTGTACATGAAACTCCCGTCATGATTTTCATGTTTCCACCTTTCATTCATGTTCCTCATACAGTGACCCCACGAAATACAAATTTTGGTGAATATCAAGCTAGCCACCCGGCCGCGAGCCCACTGTGAGCGCGACATGTAACTCATGCTGTACATGAAATTCACATCCTGATTTTCATGTTACCAGCTGTCATTCATATTCGTCATACAGATATATCTCGTCGTAGAAATTTTGGCATCGATTCATTAAATCAAAGGGACGCGAGCGCGCCGAGACACTAGCGAGGTGAACGCAGCTGGACCTTTTATGAGGCCGAGAGCGCGCGGCGGCGAAGAGAAAACGAACCCGGTACTTTCACCGTTCCAGTGACTTTAAAGCATTTAGACTCATAACGCTACCTGGCGAAATTTATCTTACAAAACGTAGAACGTATTGCTGCACATGTGGGTAAGTTGTTGCAGGATGACTGAGTATAGATAGCTAGACTTGTTTGGGTGTTAACGTGTTTTCATTAGCGATAGGTTCCGCTTCAGCCGTACATCTGCCCAACACGTCCATATGCAAGGTGATATTTTTCAGCCGTTGACACGCTCCTGTAAATTATCTCAAGTTTGAACAGCAAGAAAAGCGGCTGTTCTTTTTCAGACTAGTTTCATGCGTAAACCTGCAGTTCTTCTTGGCCAGAGTTGAAAGCTCATTACGGCATTCTGTAAGGGTGCAATGCAGGTCCTAGCTGTTGGTGCAGTATAATTTAGGGCTAACTTCGCGAAGATAGAACAAGCGAGGTCATGCCAACGACCGATCCTATCCCTGAACTTCCTTGATTTCTCTTGTTTAGGCTTTTGTTTTCCGTACGCTGCGTAACTTCTTGTTGCTTCGTCGTGCTGTGGTTCTCTAAATCGTCATATTCTAATGTGCAAGTGCTATCGTCGCTCCTTCGAAACCGTACAATGTCTGTTACCTCTTTTTTGGCCTCTTCGCTGAACTTTTGTGCTGCACGTAGAGGTAGCCGACGCTGTCGGGCATTTCGTTGTTCACCACGTCTACGCACACCTTCCACCTTGGCCTTTGCTTGCGTATTCCATATGTCACCTTATCAAGCTCGAAGGAGGCGTTTCGAAATTCTTTTGAACCCGACAGAAGCCCAGCCAAGCATGCGACGCAGACCGGCGTAGTTAAACAGCATGTCCCTGCGAAAAAAGTTTGGCGATGTCCGATATTTATTTCACAGTATCGCTGAAGCAAAGCAGCATTACATTAGAGCATTTCTTCAGTTTTGTCAGCAAGTCGCAACTTACATGGTTCGGAGAGCCGCATCATACATAGGGAGAGAGAAAGACAGAGAAGCCGTGGAGTAGTTATTTACGGAAATGCTAAACTGAAGGGATATATCTGGTAGGCCACACTCAGATGCACAGGGTCGCCCGGCATCCCAGGCGAACACGCCATTAGTATGCAAGACCGCATTGTAACTGATGTTTAAAACATAGTTTGGAAAATTATTATTGTGTGTATCTGCGACATGATTATACGTCATATAACAGGAATTTCCCTCGTTAAATATAATTAACGTTTTTGTAGCGGCTGGAATATTAAGAAGGTGTTCACCATAGATGTGGTCAACACTGTACATACGTTATGGGAAACAAGACTTGTCAAAACAAAAATCTGGTATGCTACCATCAACATGCTCATCACGAGGATGCTTACAAGAAAAAGAAATCTGATATATTATACTAAAATTATATTTATGCGTAGTTACGGGCAGAAACACGTGTCATGTCCATTCATACAGAGATCATACAGACTTCTACATGCTGCCACCATAGATGTATTCTTGTAGTTTTGGGTAACGACGGTCAATTACCGTTAGCTATATTTTGCGACGTTGCACGAGTGCCAAAGGCGCGATGACAAAGAAGAATACACACCACTGTTATTTCGCCTCCAGAGTTGAATCGTGGTTCCTACTGCGCTATGACGCAAGTTATGAATTACAACAGGTGCACATGGACATTACGAAGACTGCCGGGCTATTGGTTTACAGTTGCACGTTTCGAACATTCACACTCAGAGCTTTCTAACGTTCGTAACATCTTCTTACGAGATGTTATTCTCCAAGATAAGATTCCCTTGTTTGCTTCAAGGAGCTGAATGTTTTTGTATAGACAGGAATATATCGAATCATGTCTATTAAGCTCGTCTATGAATTTGGGAGGCTTTGACATGCAGCATGGTAGATTTATCGCATCTTAGGATGTCAGCGACGTTTCCAGATTTGTTAAATTTGAAAAAAGTCTTATTACTTTTCTTGAAAACCGCGTGCAGCGGACTTTGGTGCTATGCTAAGAGCTACGTAACAGTTTATACTTGCCACGCGCGTTTCTTATTTTCATTTTTGTTGTACTCGGTTTTCGCCCACAAAGACTGTCCGCATGCTCAATGCAAACCGCGGCTGATTGTTCTAGAAGCTTCACGATTATTGTAGATCGTTGTGTTAAGATTGCACGCAAGACGCGAACACTCTAGCTTATTCCAGAGCTTGCGCGACGACCAGTGATAAGGCTAGAATGTTCGACGCGTGATGTATAAAAGCCGGTGCGTTCCAGCGATGATCAGATTATCGACGGCCGACGCTCTGTTCGCCACTCTCAGTGCCAGCGTGTATTGCTGTAGACTGGCCTTCAGTTTCCCGGCCACAATAAAGAGTTTCTTCTTTGACTCGCCGACTGTTGCCTTCGTGGACGTCACGACCACGTGACAATACATCAAGGCGAAAGTCTTTAACCCTTTGTCGGTCGCCCTATATTTTTGACATGGTAATATAAAAACCGGCTGTGCTTTATTGATATAAACTAGAAAGAAATAGTATGAAACAAATTTCATCAAAATCAAGCCAGTAGTTTACTGAAAAAAAGTGGGACATATATGTCCCACTGACTCATGAGAGTGTTTTCAAAAAGTGGGAAAACACTGTCCCACTGCCTCATGAAGGCACCATCTCGCGATTGCATCAACGGGAATTTTGGGATGAAACGGCCGAAGCAAGTGGCATCGGAGTATCACTTAAAGTTGTGAACAGAAAAGTTGTGCGGACCTCATTTGAGCAGGAGAACGCCGCCTGCAGTTGCGTCTTGAGCCTGCAAAGCGCAGTGGTATGTCCCTGTAAAGCTTACTTCACCGCATGCACCAAACACTTTTTTTTGTCCATTTGGCTGTCCTAGCTTTTGCTGTTGAAATTTTCGAGTACAGATGTTATCCCTGAACATGTGGCTACATTTCAAGAGGTATATAATATCCAGAAAAATATTTCCACGCATTAATATCCGCAATTGCGCTGCGCGATTAGCGGGATAATTTTGAAGGGGATTGTTCCAATGCATTTATTGGCCAGGTTATTTCGCAAATTTACAAAAACACGTGATGACTGGAAGCTAAGGTCGTCTCTCTCAAAAACTAGAAAAGGAGGATATTATCCAGCATTTTGATTGGTAGGTTTTATGTATCTCAAAAAAGAGGAAAATTCAGAAGCGATCATAAAAAATTGACCTTGAAATTCAACGCTATTGTAACACTACATCCGCCCTTCGAAAGCGTGGTGAAAAAATTTTTTTTCGTGATTACGATGACTTAGGTAAGATATGAGTGAATTAATGTTGCGCTAATTGCAACAGGTGATGTGGGAGAAATTTTTTTCAGACGGAAAAGTGGGACGATGTGTCCCACTGCCGCACAAAGGGTTAATGTGCCATGCTCGCCTTCTCCGTTTGTCTGTCCATCCATACCTCCGTCCGTGCTCTGATATCTCTGTCCCCCGTCATGGTACAAACTCGGAATTGTGTCGCTGGTTTCATTTCGGAAACTTGAACGTCCTGGTAAATTTCGTTCGGTATTCTGACAACGCTGCTCAGCCAAACATTATAATATTAACAGTAACGAGGAACCTTTAATTAATAATATGCGTAGTGCTTATATTCGCCGACAAACAATACTTGCCGTTTGAACGGAAACCTGCTAGCGCGACTGTATTTCACAGGAGAAGGGCAGGCGCGCCGGCAAACGATTCCTCGGCCAGCGGTTCGGAGAAGCGCCCGAAGAATTTGAATTCCCCCGATACTAAATGCTATACTGAACGCTATACAACAGGAGTCGGCAACCTTTTTGAGGCGGCGGGCCAAGTTTGCATTAAGCCGACACAGCGGGGGGCCCGACGGCCAATCGGGGGGTGGGGTGGGGGAGCTTTGCAGGCAAAGAAGAAACATTAGAATTGAAAATAATGTACAAAATTAGAATTAAAAATCATGTTTATTTTCTTCACGCATATCACAACCTAGCAATTTACAAACATAAGTTGGGAGCGAAAACCCCATTTGAGGTCATAACTGCTATGTCGGCCTTCATATAGGAAGTGACAAGGGAAGGGGGGATCTCAGCTCATACCGGAGGCCGCATAAAACCGCTCAGCGGGTCGCATGCGGTCCGCGGGCTGCAGGTTGCCGACCCCTGCCATACACTAACAAAAAAAGCAAAAAAAAAAAGACGGCATAGTCAGTCGGATGGCGACAGGCTTTCACCGAACACACCTCGGAATTTACAAAGTATCCTTCAATTTTTTAGGGGCGAAGCTCCTAAGGGTGTGGGTCTGTCCCTCCTCTGTAGTTGTAGTAGTAGGTAGGTAGGTAGATAGCCACGTATAGTGGAATGTACTCACTCCACGTGATAAAGATGACGATGACGCAGTATAGTGGAATGTACCCACTACACGTGATAACGATGAAGTATAAGCGCGTTCCAGTATAGTGGAATGTACCCACTACACGTGATAACGATGACGCTGATGACCATGAAGTATAAGCGCGTTACAGACCACACATTCTCTTTCTGCCATGGATGAGAACGATCGAGCTTCGCCCACTCATCATCATTCACTTCGTGGATATGGCGTGTTTCTCTTGACGGAACACATTGGAGTAGTGCGTAATACGGTTTCATTATTGCGAACAAACATAGCTACGGAGTTTTTCCAGGGGCATTATTAACATATCTCAAACAGGAAATGCAGAAATAAAGCAATCGTAAAATATGTGACTCATTATTGTACAGGCGATGTTATTTCTCAAGCAAGGATCTACTACAGTCTGTACCAGAATTCTTTAAACTGAAAAACAGTGTCCGAGTAGCCTTTCTAGGACTCTATGTGGTACTTCAGCAGTTCTGTTACTTACGGGTCGGCGCATCGCAGAAATTCGTTAAGTTTACTGTAATAGTCCAGACCGAAGGTTTCGACAGTCTCATTGTAAGATAACGTAATGTTCGCTAGGGAAAACTCTTTCTGTAGTAAGGTGCGGAGAGGTATCTGAAAAGACAGAATAGCTGACGTAAAGGTGTGCACCAAAATGTGTAATCTTAAGATCGTTTTCCACAGAATATTGTTGTCCTTGTTGACCACCGAATTTCAAGGAACAAGGACAGTTATACGGTCCCGGAAACCACTCCGAGTTCCAAGAGAAGACATTGCTTTCTTTCTCGCATTTCGCTACCCTTCTAACCGGCGCTATCATCTCCGCGTCACTCATTTCTTCATAAAACACGTAGACAAGTCAGTACTAAGCGTTCACTCCATCAGGAGTTCACGATTGTCGGCTACACGCTGTTATATGTGTTTGCGCTGTCGTAGAGGCACAAAGCTGAGGGTAATCGGATGATTGGATGCGACATTCGTGCGAGAAAAGGCATAAAGGCCGTGCGACTGCATGACAAAGCCGGGTAGGAGACACTTCACTACTAAGGTCGTTTGCCTACGAACCAACGGAGAGCTTATTTCCTCATGATGTCATGGCAGCAGACTTCCGCCGTCATGAACTCCCAATTTATGGGAAACGCCAGGATAGAATAACGCGTCGTTCTTTGTGAGTTAACAAGTTTTTAGGGACTCTTTAAACTTGACAAGACGCTAAGCAGTACGCAGCCTTTGATGGAACGGAGAATGGTAGACGCAAGCTTGGTATATAGACATAAGCGTGCGCAGGGTTCCACTTCAGGGGGGTGGGGGCTCGAAGGTTCATCGCAGCACCCCCCCCTCCCTATTATGTCAATGTATGGGGCAGGCTTTGCGCCCCCCTTCTCGGCCCCACTGCCCCCCCCCCCCCCCTGTGCGCACGCCTATGTATATAGGAAGACCGCGGAGTGAGTCAGCGAAAGAACAGGTTTGGTTGGTGATATTAAAGCGATGCTTAAATGGAACAGTCAGCCAGTCTGGTCTGATGAATTTTTCGTTGAAAACTCCACTTTCGTAAATTATACCACCATATCTTTATTATTCGAACTCCAAATGCTGGTCAATGCTAAACTTAGCGTAGCCACCTCGGCACGTGTTTGATAGCTTCAATTCACGGATTTCAATGTGCATTTCTATGTTGGCCATATTGAGAAAATCAAAAATGTCTTGAAACTCGGTGAGTTAAATCTTTCGTTCCCTGAAAGGACATTTGATATCATATTTAGAGATTAAGAGCTATGTTTACCCTATTAGCCATGGCCAAAATCTATGGCAATGTGGCAATTGGTAGGGAAATTTCCAAGGTGACGTAGCCGCCTGTATTTTCTTGTCGCGGGATTTCTCGCTTACCAAGGGCATTTCGCGGCAAGGGTTATGTTTTGAGTATTTTTAAACGCTAATTTACTTACATGATTTTTTTTCTTTTTATCATCCTTTTAAGAAAAAAAATGGCCCTGGGCTCACCACGTAAGGAGTAGGACTTAAGAAAGGGAAAATAGACAACCACCCGTTTGTAGCATGAAGCCACAAGGAAATCCATACGGATTTCTCAGAAAGAAAAGTTTCCCTTTCTTAACCCTTTCGCCACCTTGCGGGTTTCCGCAGAACTCATTTGCAAGGAGTAGGACTTATAACAGGTGGCCAATTAGAGCGAACGAGTGAATACCGAGAGGATGGAAACTGTAGCCGAAGATGGCACAGATTTAGGTGGGAGGATGAAATAAAGAAAATTTGGCAGACGTCAAATGAAACTCATCCCCACGAGAACTTGCCCATGGCTTTGTTGGTACTTGCCATATCGCATTATGCCGCCAAAATTATACAAACCGCAGGAAAGAAGCACAAACACAACACAGCCGTATAGCTGAACACAGGGTAAAATGGAGATCATGGCAATGTGCCTCCGTCTTGTAGTGGAGAAGAAAATAAGCTGATGATTTTGATGATGATGATGATGATGGTGGTGGTGGTGGTGGTCGAGGTGGTGAAGATGATGATGACGACGAGCAGTTCACTAGTATGCGTCATGCTTACGTTGGAGAAATTTCTCTCTAATTCGTCGATGGTGGTCCTGTTATACAGTTTCATGAAATCCCTCCTCTCTTCGGGAGGTGCTGTCATCTGGAAAGAAGAGTAGTTTATTCCACTGAAGACAGATATAGAAAAAGCAGAGCCGATGTTTTGCTTGCAAGGTTCGGTATAGCTCTTGTGCACTAAGCAAATGAATGGGTGCGAAAAAGTAGAAAATCTTGCCACGAGAATTCCGGTCTTGACATTTCGGAAAGCGCGTCAGACAGCGGCTTTTGGTACATTACGGAGTGAATGATGATGAGTGGGCGAAGCTCCGGAGGTTGATCGGTAAACCGCGAATCTTCCGTGAAATTCGCCCAGTACATCATCAAAGACGTGATGGTGGTTGGTTGCATGTGGTCAAACGATATGCATGTGAGACCATATCGCGATGCCATGTGTTGTATGGCATCGCGATCGTCATCGTCATCAGGCGTCATCGTTATGGACGCATAGTGGGTACATTCCATGTGGTGGGAGATACTGCTGGTTACGCGGGTGGCTACTACGTACTAAACACAGGCGACGCACGACCCACGGCATAGCTTCGCCCCTAAAAAAAAAAGACGTTTCTTGTGTTTTATCTCAATACCCAGAAACTAGACTTCTTAAGCCCGGGGTGCCCCGTGAGCCAACGTTCCGACACGCGTACTAGCATTCTTCAAGGCTGCAACAGGCTATCGTGGCCCGTGTATGTGTGTAGTTCGTACCTACGTTTATGGAACTTGTTTATAGAAGTAGTAGTAGAAAAGTTGGTTCTTACCCGCACCTCCTACCCAAACAAATGAGGAGGATAGGGCAAGTGCCAGCTTCAAGCTTCTATCTTCCCCTGAACTTGTGCGTATATTTGATTTGCAGAGGATTTAGTTATACATGGGGTTACTGATAAGCAGTTAATTATAAGAACACAGCCAGTTACCAGTTTCGTTCAATAAATAAGGAATTGAAGCTATCGTTGTTTGACGCTGGTGTTGTTTGACACGAAAATGAAGCACTGGCCGTAGATTTCTCTAAGCTCTTCAACTTGGTTTGCAGCTTTGCTACCTTCTCATTTTTGTTGTCCTATGCATTCAAAAGTAAATAGGTGAATGAATTATCCCCATTCTCTGGGTAATCACCCGAATTTCGCAATTTTACTACTGAGTGGATATTATTCTTTCAAGAATGCTTTTACTCCGCTTGTAGCTGTGGGAATAACACGAACTGCGTCTGAAAAGGTCGCAGAAACACGTCAAAAATAAATAATATTACAGTTTCACACTTAGTACATTTCCTGGCCTTCAGCGTTATCACCAATAACTGCAGCATGTTTCTAACGTTGGTCGTAAAGCTGTTGAAATGTTTCAGCTAACGCTTCATGTAGAATCACTCGAAGCACAATGGTCACACGTTGTTGGATAACCGCTACATCATCTAGGAACCCTTTCTTCGCGTCTTTCGGGCATTTAATACCCCTTCAAAATAACCTTTTCACTCCCTGCGTCAACATCGTGCACGTGCATCAACAGTCACCAAGTCTCTGTTTCCGTTTTGACTAACCTGAAGAACATCTTCATGTCAGCGTGGTGTTCTATTTTGCGCTCGATTACGCAGACATGGATTCTTACACTGAGACAATTAGTTTCATAGAAGTCTGCACTGCTGTTTCACTTGGGTGATTTGCACGAGAGAGGGCGCTTGTTGACATGTCTCTCAATGCGGATGCGATGGTACCCTATGCTTTTAACGTATGGGTTCATTCATCGAACTTTTCACATGGACCTTTTATAGCAGCTGCACACCAGCGCTAAGCGTCGCTATTAATGTATTGAACTAACAATGTTTATTTAACTTGAACAGGATAACCGTTCAAAGCACCCAAGTTCGCTGACAAGAAGGAAGATACTTGAGCAAAACACGACCTATGGTTTTTTTTAAGAAGTAGCAGCTGTTAAATCATACTCAAAATTCATCGCGTTTCAGTTAACATTCAGTGGGGCTGAGACGCTACCACCACCGAATTTTATTTACACCTGCAAGAAAGGCTGTGATGGCTCCAGGTGTCTTTTTCTTTCGCTCGGTGACTTCATCGGGTAGCTTGCGCAGCAGCAGCGGAACACAAAAAATTACACCATCTCCCACTAAACGGAACCATGTGGGGATGCGAAGCAGCGCTGGTAATCACTTGTGTTTCCATTTGTTGTTTTCATTTGTATGTTTCCGTGTATGTTTGATTTGTGTGTGGAGTTGTGTATCAGCGGTGTTGCTTACATTGCTTGCGCTGCTGTCACAGCTTACGTTACCGATGCCGCTACAACTGGCGCCAACGTTGGCATCCATAGCGCCGTTGCGAAGGAGAGTGCAACGGAGCGAGCGCGCGTCGAATTATATACGAGCGCACAGCTGCGCCGGAGAGAGAGAAACGGGAGAGGAGAAATGAAGCGGAGGCAGCGCTCACGCCACCTCCTCGACCCCACCTCCTCGCGCCCACGCGAGGAGAGGGGGGAGAGTTGGCGCATGCGCAGTAAGGGTGGTCAGGCCGCACACCACCGGATTGAACTCCGCTCTAAGCTGCTTCGCATCTAATACGGTTCCACCACCAATTACATCACTAATTGGGAGAAGAATGCCCTTAGTGACATGCTTAGCGTGGATGATCGCCTCAGCGAACGCGCTACTGCGCGCTGCTGTGGCGCCACCTGTTAGGCGTGGCAGGCAGACATACATCAATGCTGCGCTGTTTTTCTTGGTGGCTGCTCTACGGCGCTTTGAATCTCATGCTTCCTCTATATTTTCCTCTGTTATCCTCCTCGCTCCCTTCTCTATGACTGCCATTTATGCACCGCTGCGTCCCGTGCTAGCTCTACAGTGACAATAGATAGTTAACGTGGTTACGCCATCAACGAAAATGACACCACTTTAGTCAGGGCGCGTGCTAGAAGTTGCGCACTAAAACCCACTGAAAAGGCAATTTGCTGGATATGCAGTTATGTTAAGTTCTGTTTTTACGGGATAGCATAGAAGAAAATATGCTCACATTGGCGAGCTTTGCTTCGAATGATAGCATATCGTCTGAAAGCTTCTCGAGTTCATCGTCACACAGGTCGGGTTTCATGAACTTCATCGCCACTTGAATGAGCTTCCTGTAAGCATCAATGATTGGCTTGCTGCTGTTGGCAGTTTGATTAATGAGCTGGTTTCTACCCACACTGAATGACGGCTGATCAACCTGAAAAGAGAACACTTACTGAAGACTGCTAGTGCGTATGTCCCTAAAGCAGGGATTTCCAAGTAATCTCACGAATTTCCTAGGCACTACTCATTTAGATATGCAATTTATGAAGCAACATGCACAATTAGGAGAGCTTCGCCCGAACGGCTAAGCACTGATATCGATAACCTACGCAATAGGCATCTTTACAAAGTGCGAAGCTTTATCGGTCCTGTACCGGGTGTCTCAAGAAATATGTCCAAAGTCTTCAAAAACCAGGGAAATGCAATATTTGGTCGATGCCTTCAGAATTGCTTCTTCTGTAGCCGCAGGTGTCTGAAGATGGCTAAAGGCATGATTTTCACAGTAATTAAGAAGTTTAAGTCAACTTTTTCATTGGCGATTATGCCAATTGGGAGAATTGAAGTGCTTCATGCGTAGAAACCATTGGAGATTTGAGATTTTGAATAAGCGGCCTCTCGTGATTATTGCGATAACAAGTGCGAAGTAATAAAATTGAACCAAATTCAGCGGCGATAATGAAATCGAAACGCGCGAGAGCGCAACTACAATATTCATCGGAGATGCTTAGGATCAGTAAGCGTTGTTTTGCCAACCATGAACAGCCATCGTTGTATGGGTGTGCGCGCTTCGCTGACAATGATAGCACACATGGCGCACACACGGTAACGAACATGGAAGAATCACACCTATGTAATTACTGTCTTGAACAGTGATGTCATTCTGGTCGTGTGCTTGTTGCTCTCGTCGGTGCTTTGGTTTCAGTTTCGCCGATGAATTTGGTTGAATTTCATTATGCCACAATCATTACTAGAGGCTGCTTTCTCGGTATCTCAAAGCTGCGATGGTTTCTTCGCATGAAGAGCTTCAGTTCTCCGATTTTTCATAACCGCCGAACTCCACTATTTGCAAGTTAAATAATTGAAC
The DNA here is from genome assembly GCA_030522465.1 of Rhipicephalus appendiculatus. Classification (NCBI taxonomy): domain Eukaryota; kingdom Metazoa; phylum Arthropoda; class Arachnida; order Ixodida; family Ixodidae; genus Rhipicephalus; species Rhipicephalus appendiculatus. The sequence goes on from JALIZH010025357.1 coordinate 16,655, forward strand.
TTTCTTGCGTACTCTCCCAAATGTTGTCTTTAGCCATTTTAAGACACCTGTGGTTACAGAAGGAGTAATTCTGAAGGCATCGAGCAAATGTCACATTTCACTGAATTTTCAGGATTTTTGACACATCTATTGAGGCACCCGGCAAATCGCAAGAAGCGTTCGCGTGATAAATAATATAACGAGCTTGTTAACAAGTACGCAACACGAACGGAGAAACACGAACGGATATTCCTCGATTTTAATGAGCACTGGTGTCATCATCATCAGCATCATCATGATCAGCCTGATTACGCCCACTGCAGGGCAAAGGCCTCTCCCATGTCACACCAATCAGTCCGGCCCTGTGCTTTCTGCTGCCAGGTTATACCTGCAAACTTCTTAATCTCATCTGCCCACCTAATTTTCTTTCTCCCCTTCACGTGTTTGCCTTCGCTTGGAATCCAGTCAGTTACCCTCAATGACTAGCGGTTATCCTGCCTACGCGCTACGTGCCCGGCCCACGTCCATTTCTTCTTGTTAATTTCAACTATGATATCCTTAACGCCCGTTTCTTCTCTGACACACCCTGCTGTCTTCCTTTCTCTTAAGGTTACACCTATCATTTTCCTTTCCATCACTCGCTGCGTCGTCCTAAGTTTAAGTTGAACCCTCTTTGTAAGCCTCCAGTTTCTGCTCCGTAGGTTAGTACCGGTAAGATGTAGCTGTTAGATACCTTCCTCTTGAGGGATAGTGGTAGACTAACATTCATGATTTGAGAAGCCCATCCTTATTCTTCTAGTTATTTCACTCTCATGGTTCGACTACGCGGTTAATACCTGTCCTAAGAGCACTGGTGTACCTAGCCATAAATCAAGCTCAACGTCTACAAACGCATTACTCTCCACTCACTTTATTTAAAGAACAGGCCATCCAAGATTACACGCGCGGAGACAGCACGCTCGAAGCAACCAGCATTCTTGCCTCGCTCTTTCACTCGAATCACCACCACCGCTTTTAAGAAAGAGGAGGATAGGTTAAGGTGACGAACCGCGCTGCTGCGACGAAACCAATGATATCGTCGCGCTGATTAAAAGAGAAGACACGCGCTTCACCTATAGTAGTAGAGATCTGCGGAAAGGGAATAAGCTTATTTCTGCAAGCTTTCATCCAGCACGGCGCAGCGTTCCTGGGGAAGGGGAAGAAGGAAGTGGATAGGGAAGCCACCTGCTAAACGATTGAGCACCCACAATAGCAGTTACCAGCAGGGTAACCTGGCTCCCGATTGGAAATAGAAAAACCGATGTGTGCTAGGCGGCTTTCGCATTTCAACCCATTACCTCCCGTCTT
>JALIZH010025358.1:5000-12227 GCA_030522465.1 Rhipicephalus appendiculatus
ACTGGAACATGCCAATCGCTGCTAATGGGCAATGAGAGACAGAAGACTCCGACTGGACACAGAGAGCCGCAGTCCACTTTTAGTTAACGCGCACGCTGCGAATTTTTATTTGTTCAACAACGCAATGGAGAAATCTCCCACCGGCACCACCTTGCAGGTCAAGATCCAGTGCCATATATACAGGGTGGCCAGTGAACGGTTGTGCAGCGCGAGCAGTCGGTTTTTTCAACCAAGAAACTCGCTAGAAGACGCTGCCTGCGTCGGCGTCGCGTGGCGAGAGAGGGGGGGGGGAGCGTAGGAGAGGATAGAGAGGGGGGGGGACGCGCAGTGGGAGTGTGGACGCCGCGGGCAGGCATGCCTAGAGGAGAGAGTGGGGAGCGTAGGAGGGGAGAGAGGAGGGGAGGCGCATGCGCAGTGAGGGGTGTGGTTGCCGCGGGGAGGGATGCCTAGAGGAGAGAGAGAGGGGGAGAGGGAGATTTTTTTATTTTCTTTAAAAGGTTTGCGCATGCGCAGTAAGGGAGACCACGCGGCACACCACCACCACCACCACCGGATTAAGCTTCGCCATGAGATGCTTCACATCTAAAAAACACCGCCGATGAACGCTGGCACCGTGTCATGGTTATCACATTTTTCACGGGCTCAGAAGTTACTTAAATGCAGCCTCACACGGGTAGACGAGCTGTAGCCTCTAACACACTCGTTACCTTTCCGTCAGATACGAAAAGCCTCCATCACTTACCTTGGAAGCGGTTGTCTGCGGCATGAAAGGATCATTGTGCCCTGAATGCGCGGCAAGGGTAAGTACTGAACACGAACGAAGCCATTTACCGCCCATGCCGGGAATCTGGCTGATCACCTACCTTCGATAACAGATTGATCATTTCACGCCACGGAGGACAATTTGCACGCGAAGCAATGGAGGCTTTCCATTTCAGACGAAAAGGTGTGAGTTGTGTTAGCCTACGCTTCACCTCCCCGAGCAATGATCAAGTTAAATTTAAACGCATAGCAACGCGCAAAATGTGATAACCATAAGACGGTGTCCGAGTTCATCTGCAATGTTCGTGTTATTTGTTGTATGTTTCTGCTTTCTGCTAATGTTGTTATAAGCACATGTATGTGCGTATTTTTTTTCCTAATAAAATATTACCGACAATTACGATACACTCTGATGTGAAATGTGATCGCAGCCGTACGCGTGTCTTACGGTCAAAGCCTTAGGCGCCCCATGAAACCCGAAAAGCGACTGTCGGCGGTGGCCCCGTCAACGAGAATGGTCGAAGAAGTCGCGGCTTTGTGATGACGAGATCTGTGACGCCACAGACCGCCCAAATTCCTGACTTTGTCACGACGTCGCTAAGAAGACGTCACATGACGAAGTCGTTCGGTCAAGGGTCAACCGATGCCGGAGAGAGTGGTGCATCACCACGTGGCGTGCGGAAAGATTCACCCCGAGTAGAGGGGGGTTAGAGAAGGATCAGTAGAGTGCACTTAGCAGGAAATGTAGTACAAGAAGATGGCCTTCGCCTTCAAATCGTCTTAGTCGAGAGAGAGAAAGGTTAAGTGAAAGTCGGGGAGGTTAACCTGAAGAAAAAATTTCGGTTTGCTAAATTGCACTGGGGAAAGGATAAGGGGGGAATAGAAAGGTAAGGAAGGAAATACAGTGAGAAAATGTCGAATGCACAAGGGAGCGTGCGAGTTTTCCTTTAGCGATATGTTCAGGCAAATAATTTAAGAGAGTCATGTATGTACGCTTACAGGCTGCCCTTTCTTTTTCGTTTTAATTAGTTTTATATATTTCTCTAAATTTCTGCTCTCTTTATTTTTTGTCCATTCTTGTACTCTTAATCATTTTTAATTTCCTCTATATTTTCTATTTTGGCGGCGCAAAACTGCAGCTACATTTATTTTGTTGTTGCTTATCATTACATTTTCTTATTTTCAGTTTCGGCGGCGGAGGTTCCAGAGCAATCCAGCCGGCTTGGGCAAAAGAAGAAGAGCGTGGCGTGGCCCGAGGAGCGCTAGGTAGGCGGATGCGGCGAGAGCCAACAAGGGAAGGCACTCAACGCAGGAACGGACGCCCAAGAACTGCGCTCTGAGATATATAGTTGCGAGTCGGTGCACGTCTTGTGCACTCAAACTTTGCCCTCCTCTTTGTGAGCGCTGCGCCAACTAAATGATAAATTCCCACCAACTAGCTCCGTTTTCCGTTGTAATTCAGCCTAATCATTTTATTCAAATCGTATCGCGGTTTCATGTCCAAACAAGCGAGATGGTCTCGAAACAAAACCAACTTCGTTCTTCCTTGTGGACTGCGTCAGAGCAAGCATGCTCAAACAAACAAATAGAGCAGACCATGATGTTCACGATATAGTAAATGAGTAAATCTACAAGCAGACATAGCCATAAGCTGTCAATCACAATACCGCATGCACCTTAGAATAAAGAACCAGTTTATAGAAGGAAAACTGTAGCTCTGACATTGGTAGAAAAATTATGAGCGGTAGCGCATGAAACTACCCATAGCACCCAAGAGATGGCGCTGCGCGAACACGAAACGTAGAGTTCTTATATATGCTACCTTTAGGTAGCATATACAGTATCTTTGGGTAGCACCGGGGGCATATACAGTAACTCTAAGAACGCGGAAACGAATACTGTTTTGTATTGCTTTCTTCCGTTGCGAAGAAAATGACCACTTTTGATAGTTTTTTTTTCTTCTTTTTTTTAAGGTATTCTGTGCACATGCGCCGAAGCTGAGAAAAAAGTATGGGACTCGCGTATGGCAGCATGTGCCTTGTACTCTTTCGCCCGTTTGTTTAAACGCCCAGCAGCATGCCTCAGCGTCCTTCGGAACACTGTACCGGCGTGCACTAGGTTTACATGGAACCGAAGAACACGTACTGTTACCAGTAGAAGCAATTCACGCGTGAGTATAGAAAACAATATTTTCTTTATATACAACAAACCAGCAATCTTATTTTCAATGCAAGTAATAAAATTATCGCGTTGAAACCATTATCGGGAGTTCGTAAACGGCTCGGCTCACCTTTGCCTTCAAAGACAACACGAACAGGAAAGCTCATCTTGCCTGTTTGCACCGTCAGTTAGCGTTCGCAATAACTAGCTTGTATTACAATACAGTCGTAAAACATCAGCATTAGCTGCTACAGTGACATGGACAGCTTCGAATTTCCGCACTTGCTTTCGACGAGCACCGTAGCACGGCTTAACATCCCCAGGTTGAAATGTCTTACAACATATTTCAATCAAGCTGAGGACACCAAGCAGGTGGCGGTTTACGCAAAGAAATGACGTTGGAGTGGAAGTCGAGAGCAGCGTAAGCATTCGAGCCCGTGTAGGATCCGTGCAAACGTACGTACTACTTAAACAGACAACACTGCCAGTGGCAACAAAGCGTCAGAATGCAATCAGCGACCAAAAATAACAAATATGCACGCTTCAGAAATACGAATCTACCTGTCACCGCCAGGAAACCTGCGGAAATCGATGTCTCCGCCGGTATCAGAGCTCCTGCGGCTACAACGTGGCTGCATGAGCGAATTGGAAAAATTAATAAATGCTTGCAAGGAAACCGGAAGCAGCAAACTAGGCCAACCATGAGAAGAAAAACTAACTGCGCATCTGCGCGTTAACTGCCGCCGCCGAAGAGCAGGGGCACAGCTGTTCTGCTTCATCACTGGTCGGAGAATCAAGGGTAGAAGTCACGTGGCAGGTGGATGACGTAGAACGTGTGAACGTCTTCTGAATATTATTGCCTAGGAATGGCTAAAAACAAACTCAGGCACATAAGTACTACGCACAACACGGAATTCAAGTATTAATAATAATAATATCTGGGGTTTCATGACGTCCCAAAACCACGTCATGGTTATCAGAGACGCCGTGCTTGAGAACTCCAGAAATTTCGACGATCTGGTGTTCTTTAACGTGCACTGACGTCGCACAGTAAACGGGCCTCTACCCTGCATTTTTCGTGGAGCGGAAAATGCTGGAGGCCCGCGTACATATATTTAGGTACACGTTAAAGAAACCCAGGTCGTCGAAATTTCCGGTACCCTCCTTCGTGTCTCATAATTATATAGCGGCTTTGTCACGTAAAACCACAAATATTATCAGGAAATTTTCTAATAGTTTCGAAATACACTGAAACCTTGTAAAGCGTCAACCGCTTTACCGATTACAGCGGTCGTGTTCTGTGTAGAGAAGAGTTTTACACTAAGAAGTTGCGATGTCTTTTTCTTCATGATGTGCAGCTTGGATGCCGCAGCCGCAGAACATTTATTCTCATACCGATGAATTCCATTGCAATTTGCTCTAAAGTTATTCTACATTCAATGCAACAACACTTGTTATGATGGCGCCCAATGGCGCCTCACGAAAGATCAACAGTTGATAGTTTGAAACCACATATTTTGGCTGTGTTTTTCCGTGCCTCTATACGTGCCTGCGCTGTGACGACCATGAGTGAAAAATACCGAGAGCTTTGCTGAACTTGCAACAATTAGCCCTAAGTAGTGCTTTATTGTCCCGCTACAATAAGTAATCGTAATCTGGCTTGCTTGCGTTTCTTTTGTTCCGAACTCGGCGCACACCACTTTCCCATCAAGAATGCAACGTCACGCTCACAACGCGCTTGCCGTTCGTGGTGAGGTGGAAGCGTCGGGCGCATGGCGACAGTGCAGGGAAATGCACGCGAGATGGACGAGAAGTATTTTTGTGGGTCAAAAAGACATCCTTCTCACTCGCTCTTTTCTTAGAGTCTGGAAAATGGTTTGGTGGTGGAATGCATATTTCCTATTCTACTAAAGTTTTTTTTTTTCGCCAAAACATAACTTCTCTTTAGAATGACCGCATTACATATTCTGCAAATATCTGAAAATTAGCTCAATACCTGACGTCTAATAATACATTTTCATCTCCCCTCGAAGTTCAATTTGGTGTGCCTCAAGGTTCTGTGCTCGGTCGCCTGCTGTTTTTTATTTATATTAACGCCCTCTTGATTGATATTAACTGCTACATACATTTGTTCGCTGATGACTACGTCACGTCTCGCCCAATAACGAGCAAGAAAAAGACTTTTCTGTACTTAATTATTAAGATAATATTTCGAATATTGGCCCAAATGAATAATGACAATCAGAGCAACTATATATAATGCCTCCCCATTTTTCCTTGAGCGCCCCTTTCTGATCTTCCAACTATCTAATTAAAGGAACTGGAGTGTGTGTCGTGGTTACACGAACTTCGGAGTTGAAGTAACCAGTAATTTTTGGCAGTGTCAACGCACAGCCTACACTACTAACAATACTAAACGTTCAGCAAGATACCTTCGCACAAACTTCAACCTTATTCGCTCGTCTTAAACTATAGTTGTAGCAGTTGAAAATTTGACAAACATTAGAATATGACGAGCAAATATGGTACCCGCCGCAAAAAAACGCACGTTGACTCTCGAGAATCTATACGAAATCGATCGGCGAGGTTTATGTTTGAAGCTAATGAGGTTGAACAGCGCAAATGACAAGGGATGATAGAATAGAGAACCGGACAGGCGCTGACTGGCAAACAAGTTTAATCACATACGAAGGGAAGATGTATACAGTGGCGCAGAAAAGTCTGCAAAAACAGAAAAAAAAGAACACAAAAGAAGAATGCAATACACACTCCACATGGTTTATTCACTCGTCATCCCATTGTGCCATGTAGATGTGCTATTTCCCTCTCAGATAGCGCAATCGAAGGCTGGCTGATGCATTCCGCGCCTTTTCGTGCAGTCTGTGTTGCCTTGACAACTAACCTCGTGTTCATATCTCTGCGTTTATACAAAATCTCAGTGTGATTGAATTCAGGCGAGCACGTGCGCTGTCCGCAATGCGCTGAAACATGCACATAATCATTCTTGTTTAGACTTAAGGCCTGCTCCCTCAGCCTAACATTGATTCACCGCCCCATCTGTCCTATGTATACCCGCCCGCATGAAAGTGGAAAGGAGTATACGACGTTCGTCCGGCAACTTACATACTTATGTATCTAGTAGGACAGACGGGGCGGTGCATCAATGTTAGGGCTGAGGAGCATGCCTTAAGTCTCAACAAGAATGATTATGCGCATGTTTCAGCGCATTGCGGACAGCGCACGTGCTTCGCCTGAATTCAATCACAGTGAGATTTTGTATAAACGCAGAGATATGAACACGAGGTTAGTTGTCAAGGCAACACAGACTGCACGAAAAAGGCGCGGGAATGCATCAGCCAGCCTTCGATTGCGCTATCTGAGAGGGAAATAGCACATCTACATGGCACAATGGGATGACGTGAGTGAATAAACCATGTGGGAGTGTGTATGACATTCTGCTCTTGGATTTTTTTTTTTTAAATGCGAATGCATTTCTTAGTCGGGCTATGTCAGGCGGCGTTCTCCGGCGTTGTCCGGCGTTGTAACCGCGGGGAGGAGGATAGGTTGAGGAGGTGTCCGCGCGCCGGCAGGGTGTTATCTCTCCGCTCTGACTCCCTCTCCCATAGCAAAAGCTGCGGGCGCGCATATCCCTCGCCCCCTAGCAAAGTGGAAGGGAGGAGCGCGCTCTGGCCCGCATTGAGGGCGCTCGCATCGCGGGAGCTCAGCGGAGCTACCGCGATAAAAAAAAAAAAACATGCGCTGCGCCGTGCTCCCGACCGGGCTGCAGAAATTAGGCGCCTTTTCCTTCTTCGAACCACAACCACCATATATAAATGGAGTGAAGCGCGCGCGAAATGCATTCTGGCATTTCATGATTTCCTTCGGGGACGTGGGGGCATTTTTTCTGTTTTTGCAGAGTTTTCATGCGTCACTGTATTATCTTCCCTCTTCGTATGTGATTAAACTTGTTTGCGAGTCAGCGCCTGTCCCGTTCTCTATTCTATCATCCCTTGTCATTTGCGCTGTTCTACGTCATGAACCAGTACCAACTTGCCGAGCTTTTCCACTTTAAAGCGTTATGTCCGAGGATAACAACAGACCTGCAAGCGCTCGTCACCTCAAATAAATGATCCCTCTGTCTTAGCAGACATCGAAACACGAGAAACATTTTTATAAACTTTATTTTTTCTCCTCCCAAAACTTCGTTGAAACAAACCAATCATTCGAACTGTATTTTGGGATCATACTAATCGCACTGCATGAGCAACGTGCTAGACTCATCTTTTTTTCTCCTAAACTTCATTG
>JALIZH010025359.1:0-16976 GCA_030522465.1 Rhipicephalus appendiculatus
GCTGTAGAAGAACTGGTTCGGCTGTGCAACTCGCAGTACCGCCATTCGACACCTTACCACCCTCAAACAAATGGACTTGTGGAGCGTACGAACAGAACTCTAACTAACATGCTGGCTATGTACGTATCTTCTCACCACAAAGACTGGGATGATGTTCTACCTTTCATCACTTATGCTTACAATACTGCAAAGCATGAGACGACTGATTGCAGTCCTTTTTATCTCCTTTACGCACGTCCGCCGCTAATCTACATCGACACGATACTACCGTTCGACTATCATAGCGAGTACTCTGTCGCCAAGACGCCATATCGTGCCGAAGAAGCCCGGCGAATTGATCGTATTCGTACTGTGGCATCACAGCACCGATCAAAAGAACGCTATGACAGCCGACATATGAACGCTATGACAGCCGCGACGGCACGGGACGTTGCATCTTTCCTGCTTCAACGCTTTATTCTACGTCATGGCGCTCCTCGTGAACTCCTAAGCGACCGAGGCCGCCTCTTGCTCGCGGATTTTATTTAAGAACTTCTTGCTGAATGCCACGTGATTCACCGCTGTACAGCCGCATAACACCCGCAAACAGATGGTTTGACCGAGCGTTTCAACCACACTCTTGGCGACATGTTTTCTATGTATGCCACCTCTAACCACACCGAATGGGACGTTATTCTACCCTACTTAACGTACTCCGACAATACTGCACCCCAGGCGACGACAGGCTTTTTCTCCCTTATTTTTACACTATGTCCTAGAACATGGGTCTCAAAACGCGGCCCGCGGGCCGCATGCAGGCCCGCGATCCTGTCGGTTGCGGCCCGCGCCGGCCCGTATAAATGACTGTGTTCGCCCCATATACTTTTTTTTTCTCAAATAAGTATGTTCATAGCCAATACAGACGTGACTGATCTCAAGCACCTTTTTTTTTCTGAGGCTACCCATGCGGTCACCATGTGTTATAACATAACCGTGGAACAAAAATTTTATATTTCAGAATCGGCGTCGAGATTTCAGTAGTTCTGGAGATCAGCCCGGACATGTCCCTCGAAAACAGACTCAAAATCCCCTTGAGAACCTTTTTTTTCTCAGTCCTGTACATCCAGGGGCGAATATTGTTGACCACTGGCGGCCCTGTATTTGACTACGCAGCGTATCATACCGTCAGAAGTAGGGTAAGGCGGGGCAAAATGAGACATGGGGCAAAACGCGACATTTTGGCTTTGCCGACCTCTAGAGCTAATACAGAAAACACTTTTTCTTTGTTTCTATATTTCAGCGAGAGGTGCTGGTAGTTGTCCACCTTTTTGTGTGTAACCGTTGATGATTGCTCACAGTGTTCGCGTGGGAAAAATTACGCGGCTGGTGTCAGTGTGTTCGTGAGGCGTCAAAAAGGGGCGAAATTCTTCTCGGCCAAATTTTCGGATCCGTGCATGAAGCTACTCTGGCATCAGTACACCAACGTAAGTATTTATATTGTTACTATCTACTACTAGCTGCATACCACCAAAATTTCAGTTCATTTGGTGCGCGGGGCGAAAGCGGAAATTTTTTTTGAATTTGGGCATGTGAGGGGGGGGCAAAACGCGACAAAAAGGCATTGAATTGCCTTAGAGAGTGAACCATTTACTTACACTCATTATATATTATATTTTATTGTTTAGGAAGGTTCGAACGCACAAGATAATATCATATAAAGCTTCCTGGGAGGAAAACGACGTGAAAAAGCACTGACTGCTGTTCAGGACACCCACTCCATTCGTGCTGCATCGAGATTTTTCCGCGTTCCCAAGGATGCTCTCAAGAGGCGAACGCAAATTTGGTAGAATCTCCAAGTCAAGCCGTTCACAAACACGTCTCGCCATCGAGTTTACCTTCAATACCTAATTTGTGCTAGAAAATTTTAATCTAGCACAGTTTTAAATTATCGCCTCACGAAGCCCGGCTGAGGAAGCTGAAAGCCACGAAACGCCCGTGTAGTTCTGCACCAAAACGGCAAAAGGAGGCGAAGAAGATGCGTCAGATTATATCTAGCGTCCAATCGTTGAATAATCCAATGAAGTGCAAGCTTTCAACAAAATACAACAATAGCACAAATAAAGACTGGTGGTGTTTGATCTGCAAGGAGTTTTGGAGCAAAACAGCACCGGATTCTGTCTGGATTCAATGCGTGGAGTGCAAGGACTGGGGTCATGAAGGCTGCGTGAGGGCCCACGGAGTTTAATTTCAAGTGCTTCTACTGCAAAAACTGAAGGGTTAAATTTTTTTTTCACACTGTCTCGTTTTGCCCCGCAGGTTGGGGGCAAAATGAGACATCTGGTGCATTTTTTATTTCTTTTTAAAATAAAATTTTTTAGCAGTGGCAACGTGGTCATATTTATGTAGCACATACCTTGTACCCAAAGCAAAGTTTCTGCATTGCCGTTTAAGGCTACAGAGTGAAATAAAAATAAATATTCACTATTTTCAAATTTTTGTCTCATTTTTCCCCACCTTACCCCTACACTGAAAACAGAGGCGCCGTGCCACGGATTGCCTAGTGACGCAGCGAAACGCTGAATAACGGGCTCCGCTCTCCCACGCCGAGCCGTGCCGCGAAGGAGCAACTATAGTTGGATAGCTGGATGCTCTGGATCTTGTTGATACTTGTTGTGTTAAGTTGTTGTAAGCCTTTTACAATCATGAATTCACCTGGCTTTTGGAAAAATTTGGAAAATCATGCGCTTTTTTTTTCGGGATTTCAGATCACAATTTGGAAGCAAAAATATTGTGCTCGGCCTTTACATTGATTTCACCAAAGCATTTGATTGCATCCATCATTCCACGTTACTTGAACCGCTCGAAACTAACCGTATTCGCAGGCACTGTCTAAACCTTGTGAAGTCTTACTTATATAATCGCTACCAAAACGTCCAAATTGAAGACTACCGCTCAGATTTAAAACAAAGAAAGGCGTCCTTCAAGGTAGTATTCTCGGCCCATTTCTTTTTATAGTTTACATAAACGACCTCGTGAATATTTACAAAAATGCAAAATACGTACTGTATGCTGATGACGCTAGTCTATTTTCTCATCACCTTAACTTGGTAGTCTTCAGAACAAAGCCCACGCTGCTCTAAAAGCTCTTGAAGAATGGTCAGCAGCAAACGTTTTGCAAATTAATACCAAAAAAGACTAACGCTGGGATTTTCAGACCCAAATCTAAGGAGATCAGTTGCAATGACGTCAGGCTTCTTTATGCACTTCAAAAAATCGAAATTGTAAGCAGTGTGAAAATACTGGGGATTACATTTACACAAAATATGCTTTGGGATGCACGCATCGAATCGGTTTTAGGCAAGTTATCTCGTGTGGTTGGTATGATGGCACGTCATAGATTTATATTACCTTTTCAAATAAAGCTTCTTATTTAGGGTAAGGTGGGGCAAAATGAGACAAAAATGTGAAAATAGTGAATATTTATTTTTATTTCACTATTTACCCTTAAACATCAATGCAGAAACTTTCCTTTGGGTACAAGGTATGTGCTACATAAATATGACCATGTTGCCATTGTCAAAAAGATTATTTTAAAAAGAAATAAAAAATGCACCAGATGTGTCATTTTGCCCCAACCTGCGGGGCAAAACGAGACAGTGTGAAAAAAAATTAACCTTTCAGTTTTTGCAGTAGAAGCACTTGAAATTAAACTCAGTGGGCCCTCACGCAGCCTTCATGACCCCATTCTTGCACTCCACGCATTGAATCCAGACAGAGTCCGGTGCTGTTTTGCTCCAAAACTCCTTGCATATCAAACACCACCAGTCTTTTCTTTGTGCTATTGTTGTATTTTGTTGAAAGCTTGCACTTCATTAGATTATTGAACGATTGGACGCTCGATATGTTCTGACGCATCTTCTTCGCCTCCTTTTGCCATTTTGGTGCAGAACTGCACGGGCGTTTCGTGGCTTTCAGCTTCGTCAGCCGGGCTTCGTGAGGCGATGAATTTAAAACTGTGCTACATTCGAATTTTATAGCGCTTCTCTTTTAAATTGGTATTGGAGGTAAACTAGATGCCGAGACGGGTTTGTGAACGGCTTGACTTGGAGATTCTTCCAATTTCGCGTTCGCCTCTTGAGAGCATCCTTGGGAACGCGGAAAAACCTCGATGCAGCACGAATGGAGTGGGTGTCCTGAACAGCAATCAGTGCTTTTTTCACGTCGTTTTCTTCCTAAGAAGCTCTATATGATATTCTCTTGTGCGTCCGAACCCTCCTAAACAGTAAAATATAATATATAATGAGTGTAAGTAAATGGTTCACTTAATAAGACACTCTCTAAGGCAATTCAATGCCTTTTTGTCGCGTTTTGCCCCCCCTAACATGCCCAAATTCAAAAAAATTTCCGCTTTCGCCCCGCGCACCAAATGAACTAAAATTTTGGTGGTATGTAGCTAGTAGTATAAAGTAACGATATAAATACTTACGTTGTTGTACTGACCCCAGAGTAGCTTCATGCACGGATCCGAAAAATTTGGCCGAGCAGAATTTCGCCCCTTTTTGACGGGTCACGAACACACTGACACCAGCCGCGTAATTTTTCCCCACGCGAACGCTGTGAGCGATCATCAACTTGTACACATGAAAAGTGGACAACTACTAGCACCTCTCGCTGAAATAGAGAAACAAAGAAAAGTGCTTTCTGTATTAGCTATAGAGGTCGGCAAAGCCAAAATGTCGCGTTTTGCCCCGTGTCTCATTTTGCCCCGCCTTACCCTACAACACAGTCTTTTTTTCTTCCTTATATTATTGTTTTTTGGTATGGGGTACGACGACATACACAAATCTTGAAAGGCTTCATATATTGCAAAAAAATATGCATGTCATTATTTACATGTTAGGGCTTGTCATTTGTGTTCGTCATACAGTCACGTCACGCAATACAAATTTTGGTGTATATCAAGCTAGCGAACTGGACGCAAGCGCACCATGAGCGTGGCACGTAAATGGCATTGTAGATGACATGCATGCCATGAATTTTCATGTTACAACCTGCCACTTATGTTCGCTTAATTTTTTACCTCGAATCGCAACGAGATGCGAGACCAATCTACCTCCGTTTCGCATGCGTTCGTATTCTCGCGCTCTGCGCATCATGCAGACGCCATCCACGTTCCAGCGTTTAAATTGACGGACACCCTGTCAATTCCAAAGTGTGTTCCTCGAACGCCTGCGCCCACTGACACGGGGTCGGTCAGAATGGAACGTGATGCGCGCGTCTCCCTCCTTGCATGATTCGAGACGCTGGTCACAGCGACACTACGCAAGCAAAGCGCGAGCGCTGTAAAGTCCAACGCGACCAGCGTCCGTTTGCGCGCCCCGGCGCCCAACTGGCACTGTGCCAGGGCACGGCTGGAGGGACGGACGGACGGGCGGGCGTCGGACGTGAACATGAGACATTAAAGGCTTTCACCTTAAAATTTGTATGTCAAGCTGGCGAAACGGCCACAAGGGTGTCATGAGCGTGGCATGCAAGTCATGTTGCACATGACATGTCATGATTTGCATATTGCCACTTGTCATTTATCCTGCTCATACAATCACGTCACTGAACAGCAAATTTGGTGTATATCAAGCTAGCGAAACGGCCACGGGAGTACCATGAGTGTGGCATGCAAGTCACGTTGCACATGACATATCATGGTTTCCATATTACCACTTGTCATTTATGCTCGTCATACAGTCACGTCCCTCAATACGAAGTTTGTTGTATATCATGCTAGCGAAACGGCCACGAGTGTGTCATGAACGTGGCATGCAACGTCATGTTGCACATGACATGTCATGACTTCCGTACTTACCACTTGGCATTTATGTTCGTCATACAGTAACGTCACGCCATACCAAATTTGGTGTATATCAAGCTAGCGAAACGGCCGTCAGTGCGCCATGAGCGTTGGCGTGCAAATCATGCTCCATGACATGGAGGTCATGATTTTCATATTACCACCTGTCATTTATGCTCGTCGTACAGTCACGTCCCTCAATACCAAACTTGCTGTATTTCAAGCTAGCGAAACGGCCACGAGAGTGTCATGAGCGTGGCATGCAAGTCATGTTGCACATGACATGTCATGATTTTCATATTACCACTTGGCATTTATGTTCGTCATGCAGTCAGGTCACGATATACCAAATTTGGTGTATATCAAGCTAGCGAAACGGCCGTCAGGGCGCCATGAGCGTGGCATGTAAATCATGTTGTACATGACATGCACGTCATTATCTGCATATTACCACCTGTCATTTATGTTCGTCATACAGTCACGTCACTCAATCCCAAATTTGGTGTATATCAAGCTAACGAAACGGCCGCGAGCCGGCCATGAGCGTGGCATGTAAATCGTACTTTTCATGACAAGTTAGTCATGATTTCCATGATATAACCAGTCATTTATGTTCGTCATACAGTCATGTTATGCCATACCAAATTTGGTATAAATCCCATTAACGATACGGCCAGGAGAGCACAAAATCGTAGGCGGCTAGATAGATACGCTCAAAGTCGCCGAAGTTCGCTAAGAAATGCTTCGCATTTAAAAGTTTATTCGAGTTCTTTTTAATGTACCATATGTAGCGACCTAAAGACGACGAAGAACTGCTTTGGCGGGGCGACTTGGGGTAGAGAAAGAAGAAGAATAAAGAGCTTCTGTCTCTGTCAGTGTTGGAATGTTACATTGGCGCAGTCAACGACAGGATTAAGAACGCAACTATGTGGATAACTGACTTTATCCCGAAGTTCAAGTGACAAGTCATATTTTTCATCGTGCGACGTGGATGAAGACAAGTATGAATTGCCTGAAAGTGTCACGACTTCCGAACTGCGTGAGTTCGTCGCTCAGAAAGCCGGGAAGACGCCGGAGGAGCTCGACCGCCAACCTATCAGTGAAGCTGCGACTGAAGTACTCCGAGTTTCAAGAACACATCAGGCTGCCGCTTTTGAAAACCTCGTCAAAGATTTCTCCAAGCAAACAAGACTGTTCCGTTGGCTCATGCCTCACGGAAATGCTCCAACGTCAGCAGCAGTACGCAGAGCGACAACAGCAATTCATGGACAGTCTTCCTGCCGTCATCCAAGCACAGCAAAGACCCAACAAGGAGATAGCAAAGCCTGATCCATTCGATGGTGAAAGCACAAGGCCGGACACCTGGATCAAGTTCTACGAACACGCATGTGAGGACAACTCGTGGGAAGAATCCAGTGAGCGCATCAGGAACATGCGTCCGTTTCTTACCGGACTGGCTCGAAAGTGGTACGAGCTTCACTACGCTGGACACGAGACCGACACATGGGACGAGTGGAAAAGCAGTTTCCTGGCAGCTTTCGACGAAAACCCTGTTGAAAGGTGGGACCGAGCAATTTTTTTACAAATTTCGATCAGGAAAGCGCCTAGAGTATTTTTATGAAAAAAGGCGCCTTCTTCAAATGGCAAGCCCGGAACTTCCGAAGTCAGCGATAGTTCCGCTCATCATTCACGGCCTTCCTAAGGAACTCCAGAGACAGGCGCAAGTGCAATCGCCCAAAACAGTCGAGGAACTTCTAGTTTCTTTCAGAAACCTCTCACTTGATTCGAATTCCCAGAATTCACGGCACCCCGATTACCATCCCGAGAAGGCACCTTGGAGGTCACGCGATCTTGACAATTCGCATGGTCGAAGCCGAGTGGTCAGTGTAATCTCCGATGCCAGTAACGACCAAGAGCACATGGCTTCCTCGAATCCAGAAGCAGCGGCACCGAAAAACGAATAAAAGAGGGTGCACAGTGCCACCTGACGACAAAATTGGAGACTGTTTTTCTAACGGCTCTTAACCTTCTATATATCAAACTAAAGGTAAATGGTGACGATGTTGATGCACTAGTGGATAGTGGGGCATCTGTGTCTGTCATAAATGAGGCACTTGTAAAGAGGAATGAAATTATTCGAGGGAGGACGGTACAAGTACAAAGCTTTGATGGGACTACACAAATTTATGATGAATGGGTGAGAACAAGAATCTCTTTCCAAGGCCAGAATGTTGACATTGACGCTCTCTTAGTAAAAGCGTGTGACTACAAATTTTTACTCTCTCGACCCTATATGAAAACCCTAAAGTTAAACCTTTATTGGAATGATGACGGGACTGTGGCTAAACAGACGTGTGCTTCCTTGAGTATCGCGGATCGCCTTATTACATGTGAAGACGACGTACGCCACAAATTCCCCGAACTTGTCTGTTTAAGCAACTATCCACCGGCAACAACAAAATGTTCGGTTCATTTCAAGCTGAAAGATGTTACACCGGTCAGGAGAAAGCCGTGCAGCATGTCACGCGAGAAGAAAATTTGGTTGAAAAGCGAGATCCAAAATATGTTAGATGCCGGCATAATACGACCATCGGTGTCCACGTTCGCCTCACCAATCACGCTGGCTCCTAAAGAAGATGGATCTTTGAGACTATGCACAGACTACCGAATCTTGAATCACCAGACGGACCTATTTCCTTTCCCGATGCCAAGAATCGACGGAATGATTGAGGAAACAGGAGGTTGCAAAGTCTTTTCTCGAATAGATATTTGCAAAGGATTTTGGCAGGTACCACTCGAAGAGGAATGTAAGATGTACACGGCCTTTGTCACTCCCTTTGACGTATATGAGTACAATCGCTTACCCTTCGGGTGGAAGAACAGTGCTGCCTGGTTTCAAAAGATGATGAATGGCGTCTTGAAACCGTTTCTTGGAGTATTCTGTAACGTCTATGTTGACGATATTTTAGTCTATTTAAAAGATGAAACTTCTCACGCTGAACATTTGACTGCTATTTTGATCGCATTGAGCGAAGCTGAACTGAAAGTGAATTTTAAGAAGAGTGAGTTTTTCAAGGCAAAAATTACATTTCTTGGACGCGTCCTGGCTGGATTTACTAAGAGCACTAAGGAAGAGTCCGTGGAGCGTGTACGGCAGATAAAGAAGCCAGATAATGTACACGCACTCAGAGTTTTCCTTGGGCTTGCCGGACACTTTAGAAACTTCATAAAGGGCTTTGCGGCCCGAGCGAAACCACTAAACAATTTGGTTCACGAGAACACAGACTTTATTTGGACTGATGAATGTGAAAAGGCCTACAACGACTTAGTATCAGCCATATCATCAGACCCGTTCCTTACTCTGCCCGATTTCACTCTTCCCTTTGAACTCACGACAGATGCTTCCAACTTCGGCGCAGCTGCTGTTCTGTATCAGCGAAAACACGACAGAGGACCCCAAGTTATTGGCTACTATTCGTATACGTTTACGAAGGCTGAGCAGAACTATTCGCCTCGAGATCTTCGAGTGGCGCCCTCTCGCGTGTGACGTCAGGGAGAGGACTCGGATGCAGCTCTTCGCGCGCGCCATCGCTACGTGAATGCTGCTCGCCGCTGCAGGTCTGTCTATCGTGCTCGAGTTATTGAAACATTGGTGGGCAAGTTCGTAAAGCAATTTGTACTGAATTTTCAAGCAAAATGCCCAGCGAAATCGAGCGGAGTTGCCGTCAGGAGCACGTTCTGTGTCGATTGCTCCTGGTGTCGCCTGCTAGCCATCCATGTGTACATCTGCTTCTATGGTGGATTTTTCTTTTCGCGACTGTTCTGTGGCCGTGGCAACACTCAAAAATGACTTTCCGGCCCGTTTTCGATCACTGACCTTCAGCGTTCGGGCTTCAGCTTCCATGTCTGCGTTAAAGCGCAATAAATGTATACCGCGTGCTGCGCGTGTTCGGTTGCCAAGCCTGCTCCTCCGATTCAATTCCTATGTGCGGAGCATGACAAACGACGTGCGATATCATTCAAATAAATTAAATAACGTTACTGGCAACAACGTTTGATAAAATTCACATTTTTAGCAGCTGCTGTTAAAGGGGAACTCCGGCGATTTTTCGATACTCACCGATTTAAATAAAACTTTAAACATAAGTGCTCTTCGGTGCCCTGATGATATGTGCCAAATTATGCAGCCGTAAGTAATTTAGTTTTTCGGAGAACGATTTTTAAAAATTGGTAACCACCTTCAAATGCGGGCCACCCTGTGTACGTGACGTATCTAGGTACTCCTTTTTCGTCCCCCCCCAGACGGACGCTTAAACGCTGCGGCGCGCGCTTTTAAATGCGAATGCATTTCATAGTCGGGCTATGTCAGGCATCCGGCGTCGTGCGGCGTTGGCGTTGTCCGCGGCGAGAGTGTAGTAGCGGAGAGTGAGTGGAGAGGAGGAGCGCGCTTTAGTGCGTGAGGGCGCTCGCATCGCGGGAGCTCGGAGGGAGTTATATATGAAAAAAATAATAAAGAAATAAAAAAATAAAAAAAAAAGATAAAAAAAGAGAAAAAAAAAGCAAAAAAAAAGCCCCCCCCCCCCCCTCCCCGGAGGGAATCGTGAGGAAATGCGAATGCATTTCGCGCGCGCTTCACTCCATTTATATATGGTGGTTGTGGTTCGAAGAAGGAAAAGGCGCCTAATTTCTGCAGCCCGGTCGGGAGCACGGCCGAGCGCCTTTTGTATTATTTTTTTGTGCTTTTTTTGTGTTTTTTATTTTTTTTTATTTTTTTGTTATTTTTTTTATTTTTTTTTTATTTTTTGATTTTTTTTTTCATATATAGCTCCGCCGAGCTCCCGCGATGCGAGCGCCCTCACGCGTTAGAGCCCGCTCCTCCTCTCCACTCAGAGCGGAGAAAAAAAAAGCCCCCACCTCCCCGAACGGAATCGTGAGGAAATGCGAATGCATTTCGCGCGCGCTTCACTCTATCTATATATGGTGGTAGTGGTTCGAAGAAGTAAAAGGCGCCTAATTTCTGCAGCCCGGTCGGGAGCACGGCGCAGCGCCTTTTTTTTGCTTTTTCTTGTTTTTTAAATTTTTTTATTTATTTTTTTTAATTTTTTTTTTCATATATAGCTCCGCCGAGCTCCGCCGCAGACCGCTTTTAGTTAACGCGCACGCTGCGAATTTTTATTGTTCAACAACGCACAGGAGAAATCTCCCACCGGCACCACCTTGGAGGTCAAGATTCATTGCCATATATACTGGGTGGCCAGTGAACGGTTGTGCAGCGCGAGCAGTCGGTTTTTTCAACCAAGAAACTCGCTAGCAGACGCTGCCTGTGTCGGCGTCGCGAGGCGAGAGAGGGAGAGGGGGGAACGTAGGAGAGAGGGGGGCGCGCATGCGCAGTGGGAGTGTGGACGCTGCGGGCAGAGACGCCTAGATAAGAGAGGGGGGAGCGTAGGAGAGGGGAAGAGAGGTGGGACGCGCATGCGCAGTGGGGAGTGTGGACGGCGCGGGCAGGGATGCCTAGAGGAGAGAGGGGGGGGGAGCGTAGCAGGGGAGAGAGGAGGGCAGGCGCATGCGCAGTGAGGGTGTGGTTGCCGCGGGGAGGGATGCCTAAGAGAGAGAGAGGGAGAGAGGAGGTTTGTTTATTTAATTTTTTTAAAGGGTTTGCGCATGCGCAGTAAGGGCGGTCACGCCGTACACCACCACCACCGGATTAAGCTTCGCCATAAGATGCTTCACATCTAACACCTGCCGGCGCGCACACCCCCTCAACCTATGCTCCTCCTCCGCGGACAACGCCAACGCCGGATGCCTGACATAGCCCGACTATGAAATGCATTCGCATTTAAAACACCTGGCGCGGACAACGCCAACGCCGCACAACGCCGGATGCCTGACATAGCCCGACTATGAAATGCATTCGCATTTAAAAAAATGGCGCTGTGCCGTGCTCCCGACCAGGCTGCAGAAATTAGGCGCCTTTTTCCTTCTTCGAACCACAACCACCATATATAAATGGAGTGAAGCGCGCGCGAAATGCATTCGCATTTCCTCACGATTTCCCTTCGGGGAGGTGGGGGCATTTTTTTCTTCGAGGCGACGCTGACGCTAGCACAGGCGACGCTTCCGCGCTCATGTAGCTGCACTCCTCATCGCTGGACTCCTCGCTGTTCAGTCCAGACGAGCTGGCACAGCTTGTTTCCACGTCGGAAGACATCGGCAGTTTGCTTTTCCCGCGAAAGAAGAGGCACGTGAGCAATGTTTACGTGCCGTGGTGGCGTGTAGCGGATTTGGTGACGCCATGACGTCATAGAGTACCCAGCATGGAGCACGAAGCAGCTCCCCGTTTCGGTTTCGGTTTTGACTCGTTTTTCATTGCTTATTTAAAATTATTGGCGAGTGTGTCGGCAAAATGAACCGCCCTAGCTGTTGCAGGACTGTTAATACTATTTGAAAACGGCGCTATCTCGGTATGGTCGAAAATGCACCGGAGCTCCCCTTTAAGCGCGTCGTAAGTAAAGTACTTTAAATTGAAACACGAAATAAACAGGGTGAGTCTAAGGGGATGCACGACGGTGATATGAAATATTGGTAGGTTGTCCGGAGTGATTTTCGTTTGTTTTTGTTCTTTTTTTGCAACATATTTTAATCCTTACGCTAATAAATCGGCGTTTGTTCACTCGTTCACGGTGGTCTGAAAATATGCTGAACAGAATTAGTGTAATCATACTAACGTTGATAAATACAAAGCTTTCGCATCGAAAGTCGTAAGAAGATGTATTTGCAATAAAATACTGTAAATCAGTCTCAACGATCGACTCCTGATAGGGCTTGGTGCGATCACTGTACTAAAGAGACTCGAGTTCCTTAAGCATTTGCCTAAGTTGACTCGAAGGCGAAAGCCATCTTTTTCTTGAGTTGATGTATTGTTCCTTCGCCGCCCCCCCTCCGAATGCTTTCTGGACGTAACGTGGTTTTGCACTGAAGCTTTCTACACATCATCTGGTTTTGCATCGACCTCCGAGATTGGCCCACCAATAACGGAAGGCAACGCAAAGCGACAATGTCATGGGATGACGTAATCATGTGACATGACGTTATGACGTCACAAATTTTGGTGGTTTGGGATGTCATGATGACGTCATCATGTGATGAATTTTCGCATCCACTCGTGTTGACGCTGGCGACGCGGGACGCCGATGGTCAATTTTCGCATTTGATGAGGAATCTAAGGCTCTCACCTTAAAATATTCAATCTTGTTACAGCACAGTAAAGAATAGCAATAATCAGCCACAGGGGCCAAAAGAATGGTCAGAAAGAGCTCTCTTTCTCCTCTTCCTGGACACATTCGCCGATTTTCCTAACTGTTAACCAAGCTGTACTATCGGTGTGAAATGAAACGCGAACACTGCAAGTGGATCGCGTTGCCCAAGCATTAGAAATATAGTGCGCGCCATCCTGTCATCACCATTGACAGGCTCGCACAGTCGATCAGGCGGCACTGCGCGATCGAAAACATGAATGTGGCTCATGAGAGTATCTATCTCTAATCATAAAGGTCGAACTGTACCACACGCACCATTACTGGCGTTTCATTCCAAGCGATCTCATTTGCATCCAGCTCGCCCAATCTATGCTAGTGGTCCGCATTAACCCGCTGGTCGATAAAGTTATTGATTTCATTTTGTCGGCTGTCGTGTCAAGTCCACATGACTACAATTGGGAGTGGAGCGTGGATTTTCGTTCAATTCAAGTCTGTTTACACAACGCTGATTTTTGCGAATAAGCCGCAAAAATTGGATCGCGCTTCGAATTCAAAGCAGCCTAGACTCTCTTTAACTCACTTGGCAGGGGCGTTCACGCTTTCACGTAAGCTATTTCAACGCCATCCAGCCCAGTGAGTGACGCTATGAACTCGGGGACATGAACCTGACCACGATGGCTGTCGGTATACAGAAGATATGTTGAATGTTAACGTTTCTTAAAATCCTGTAATGCTAGCAGTCATCTCAAGAAATATCATTAGAAGAAAATGCAGCTAGTAGTCGAGGAACGCCGTGCGACGCGAGCGAAGTACAGTCGAACCCACTTATAACGATACCGTTTTTAACAATATAACCGGTCATAACAATGAGAGGCTGCTGCACCGTCAACTTTTGTATGTTTTCTATGGTGAAATAACCCGCTTAAAGCAATGCCCGCATGCCGCATTATTGGTTATAACAATAACATCTGGCTGTTGGGTGTCCATGCCGAAAGGTAATGGTGCGTGAAATTGCTGAAAAGAAAAAAGAAAGCGAGAAATTCAAGCTACTGAACGCCCGCCCATAACCCCAATGTCCCTTAGCGCGCCTTCGAATTTGTGGTATGCTTCACCACACAGCGTTCTAGCATTGCGACAAAGCTGACTTTCAAAATGCGCTACGGTGCGCGAGCGGCTGTGGCTTCTGTTAATGCACTTTCGGACATGCAATTTGAATAAAAAGTTGAAACTTGGAAGTGTTTCAGCGTCCAAAACTTCAGATGTTGTCATACATTGGCTCTATAAGGTTTGTGGCGGTCCCATGAAAGCGTCCGAAATTTGCAGCATGTCCCGAAAAATCGGCAGCTTTTTTATCCTTATCAAATCAAATCAAATCAAATCAAATCAAATCAAGTTTATTCATCTTTCGAAGTAAGGAAAGATAGGAGCTGTCACTAAAAGCTACTACAGCGAGTAGCTTGACGAGGTGACAGCCCCTCCTTGATAGGACAGCAGCCGGCAGTGAACAGGACAAATAATAACATGGAACCGATTGCAAAGGTACGCAAGAGTTACTGATACATATTTGCGGACACTGTAAAACATTCATGTAACAGGATATATGGTAACGAAATAAGGTAACATATATACCTATCGCGAACCCCGAAAGTATGTATATTAATAAGGCGTCTAATAATATAAACGATATTTTGGCTTATCTATATGCATATGTCGCGGAGCTCTTTCATTGTTAAGTTTTCAATAATGACGCCGTTTGTTTTCTGCAACTGGTTTAACAGTGATGGTAGCTGATAACGGACCATTTGTTTCCGATAATTCGTGCGACATCGTGCCACTTCCCACTGCTCCGGGTTACGTGTGTTGTATGCTACTGCATTTGTTTTTAGGTTAGCTAAAGTTTTCAAGGCATTGTCTTGGGTTTTTGTGCATAATTTGCAGTAACGATAAATCCTATATTCGTATAGTGATGGGACTCTAACGATACGCAATTGGGCAAACAATTCAGCTGTATGTGCCAAATAGGGCACCTTAAGCGTTAGTCTAATCATTCGCTTTTGTAATAGAAATAATTTCATGATATTTGCATTTGTGGTTGTGCCCCACACAAGAGCACCATAGTTCAGAGTGGAAGAGAAAAGAGAGTTGTAGAGCAGTAGATTTACTGTAACCGGAAACGTTGTACTGTTTCGCTGCAAAAGACCTATAGTAGGAGAAAGTTTTTTAACCAGGAAGTCAACTTGTGCGTCCCATGACATTGTAGCGGAAAAATAGATGCCTAGGGTTTTGAAAGACTTAACGTAATCAACTGATGCACCATTAATAAACTGGTGTCTGTTTGACATATCTCATCCGAATATTTTAGTTTTAACAACACCTTGCCATCCTTCTATTTTCTATTTTGCTTTTTTTCTCGTGCAACCCGTTTATAGCAATAATAGCTTATAACAATGGAATTTTCGTGTCACTTGAGTATTGTTATAAGTGGGTTCGGCTGCATAACGAAAATGCTGCTGTTTTAGCCAGAGCGTAGCAGACGACAAAAGCCGAATCCCCAGCCCTTGCGTCACCGGAGCGCCGTTCGCAGCGCCGCCATCGGTGGCACACGAAGGCGAATAGCACCACAGAGAAGGAGGCATTGGCTGTTGTTCTAGAAATGCGGTATTTTCTATCTTACATTGAAGGTACAAAATTCAAACTATTCACTGATCATCAGGCGCTTACCCATTTGCTGAACGTTTCTCAACCAAAAGGGAGAATTGCCCGCTGGATCAGTGAAATCCAACAGGTTGACTTTGAAGTCGCACACAGAAGCGGGCAAGACTTATCAGATGCCCATGCACTTCCTCGGCTTCCTGTGATCAGTGGCTGTGGGAAAATAGGAAAGCGTGAACTTGCTCAAACTGTGGGAAGGTACAGAGCAATTGACGCCCATTGAAGGAAAGTTCTATGTTCCAGCTACGTTGGTTGCGAAAGGTTCTTGAGCTGTACCACGACAGCCCACATTCAGGAGTACATGACGGGTTTTGGCGAACTTACTACAAATTAAGAAGAAGATTTACATGGCCAGGAATGAAGAATGATGTTGCCGATTACATCAGCTCCTGCCATGACTGTCAACTCAACAAGGCCAAGTACAAGCAGAAAACGGGACACTATGATATTTCCCAATCCATGCAAGTATGCCATTTGAGACCGTGCATGTTGACTTCGCCGAGCTAAAGAAAAAAAGCGAAGGCGTGAGGAAAACTCAGTCCTTTCATAGTATGCATTTACGAATGCTCAAGGATCGTTGCGGCCAAGCCAGGAAAGGAGAATGCACAAACCGTCATAGCACTACTGAACAGAGACATGTTTAACAAACTGAAATACATTGTGTCTGACAATCGGTCGGCGTTCCGGAGCAAGGAACTTGCAAAGTGGGCGCAAGAAAAGAACATCACTCTGAAGTTTACAGCTCCATACCACCGTCAGCGAACAAGCTCGCAGAACGGGTCATACGAGACATAAAGCAGTATATAAGCATGTACCCGGGATACCCAGGAGGGTGGAAATGTTGCCTACAAGCAGCAGTGTCACATCACAATAGATCGCATACAAGTGCTTTGGGATGCAGTCCTCAGTATGCGGCCTTCGGTGAGCCAGCGTATCTGCCTGCAGACTACACACTCGGAATCAAGGAAAAACTACACCTTGAGGAGACCAAGAAGACTGCAGAGAGCCAAAGAAAACACAGGGAGTCAATTAAAAGCGCATTTGACACGCGCGATAACTACAAGACCCCCGATATTAATCTAGGTGATCTAGTTCTGGTACGGAAAGGCAATAGTACAAAACTGTTCGGGACCATATAAAGTGACAAAAACGGCTACGAAAGACGAAATACTTAAGACCATCGG
>JALIZH010025361.1:0-15565 GCA_030522465.1 Rhipicephalus appendiculatus
AGAAAAACGTCGGATAAGAGTTTCTGACTTTATATTTGTTACGTATTAATGTTTTTGTGCTTACTACAGAAGCCCGCCAAATACAGAAAGAATACCACGTGACAAGTCCACTTGTGCGCCTGTGCGAGCCATAATCAGCGACTCCGGTGCATTTTCGACCATACCGAGATAACGCCGTTTTCAAATAGTATTAACAGTCCTGCAACAGCTAGGGCGGTTCATTTTGCCGACACACTCGTCAATAATTTTAAATAAGCAATGAAAAACGAGTCAAAACCGAAACCGAAACGGGGAGCTGCTTCGTGCTCCATGCTGGGTACGCTATGACGTCATGGCGTCACCAAATCCGCTACACGCCACCACGGCGTAAACGTAAACATTGCTCACGTGCCTCTTCTTTCGCGGGAAAAGCAAACTGCCGATGTCTTCCGACGTGGAAACAAGCTGTGCCAGCTCGTCTGAACTGACCAGCGAGGAGTCCAGCGATGAGAAATGCAGCTACATGAGCGCGGAAGCGTCGCCTGTGCTAGCGTCAGCGTGGCCTCGAAGAAAAAATGCCCCCACCTCCCCGAAAGGAATCGTGAGGAAATGCGAATGCGTTTCGCGCACGCTTCACTCCATTTATATATGGTGGTTGTGGTTCGAAGAAGGAAAAGGCGCCTAATTTCTGCAGCCCGGTCGGGAGCACGGCACAGCGCTTATTTTTTTGCTTTTTTTTCTGTTTTTTTATTATTTTTTATTATTTTTATTTGATTTTTTTATTTTTTTATTTTTTTTAAATTTTTTTTCATATATAGCTCCTCCGAGCTCCCGCGATGCGAGCGCCCTCACGCACCAGAGCGCGCTCCTCCTCTACACTCACTCTCCGCTACTACACTCTCGCCGCGGACAACGCCAACGCCGCACGACGCCGGATGCCTGACATAGCCCGACTATGAAATGCATTCGCATTTAAAAAGCGCGCGCCGCGAGCAAGCGTCCGTCTGGGGGGACGAGAAAGGAGTACCTAGACACGTCACGTACACAGGGTGGCCCGCATTTGAAAGTATGATTCCGGAATTGGTTACCAATTTTAAAACTCGTTTTCCGAAAAACTAAATTACTTACGGCTGTATAATTTGGCACATATCATCAGGGCACTGAAGAGAACTTATGTTTAAAGTTTTATTTAAATCGGTTAGTATCGAAAAATCGCCGGAGTACCCCTTTAACGTTCCACGTGCAAATGAACATAGCGCTTGGCCGGATGTGCTGCCTCGACAGGACAGAGACGATTGTGAAAGCTGTACGCTGACCACGTGACGCTGACGGATGTGTTGCTAGTGGCAATATAAGCGATAACAGCAGCGTTTGCTTATCGCTGTCATAAATCCTCGCGAGGGATGCATATAGTTTGTATGCGGAACGTTAGGGAGCACTGCAATCACGGCGTGCCAAGGCGCGCAAGCGGGCATGTCAGGTGGTATTTTTTTGTATTTCGTGAGCATCTGTCGTAAGGAGGGAAACACTAATAATTAGTAATGGTTAGAAACTGCCTAATCGGATGTTTTGGAAACCGATCTTCAATTGTTGGCATATATTTATTTTACTAGCTTTGTTGATTCAAAAGCAGGCCCCGGAAACTCAGCGCTAGTTTCGGTTTCAAGGAACATGCACGCTTATAGCGGTTGCCGGGCATCCTAAGATCTGGTTGATCGAAGTGAGGTTGATGTGGATGTTCGCATTTGTTTGCTTTCGCGAGTTTTTACAAATAAAGAAATTTGTCTTGACTGTAAACAACTCTTATTTCGCGCATTTGTCTTGTTTTGTTTCTTATTTTGTGAATTTTGAATCAGGCGAAGTGCGGGAAGTGTTTGACTTGAATTCGTAGCGCTCTCCTCCGGTCCTCCTTGCCACTCGCTCAGCGATATCACAAGCTCAGTTATCTCGCTCGGTTGGCGTGTCAAGTACAGGAAAGATAAGACAGAAAGTTGTGGTGTGCAGAGAACGGAAGCCGCAGTGAGCTACGCCGAGCAAGTCAGCCATGCATAAGACGAAGATGGCTAAATCGGGCGTCACATGTTTTTCGGAGCTCTGCGGTGTGTTAACCAGGGGATTTCCAGTTCCGCGAAGGTTTTTTAGTATTCCCAGTGGCAACGGGTGAGCACAAGTATTTGGGCCCATTATTTCAGCAGGTATTAATTTTGCATGGTACATGAGTAAACCCAGTTCTCTGCAAGCCTGACTGTACTGACATAAGTGCAGTGTCGCTAGACTAATGGTCAAGACGACAGCCTACCCGGTGTCGGCAAAATACGTTTCATGAAATGCTTGAATGGGTGTTGGCTCGGCTACATAGCTTTTCATCTTTTACTTTTGGCATGTAGCTTAAATGATGTGAAGAAATTTTAGGCTCCTTCCTGTTGATGAAATTCATGTAGCCAGTTTGAAGCTTTGTGGTTCTTCACTTCTAATACTGTCACTGAAATACATGTGATGGACTGAATGCTTCTAGAAATTGTTAGAGGAAATGTCGCTGGAGCCAGCGTTTTGACAAGTCAAGTTTTCTTCGTCAAGGCAACGCTGCTGCCCTGACAAAGACAATTCAACTTGCCGAAACATTGTTTTCAGGGACGTTCTTTCTTGAAGAACTTCTCATCGCTTCAAGCCTCTCTGTTCCTGTGAACTTCTGCCTCGTTTGGTAGTAAAACTCTGTAAGAAAAATATGTGCGCCTTCATAAGAAACGTGATTGAGTCAAATACGACGTGTCCTGCTCGGGATTGTTGATAATTTTCGCATTGGTTCGGATATTCTGGGTTCACTGTTTGCTCATTATGTCCAAATTTCAGTTGTGAATTAAAGCTGCTTTTATAGATAGACACTTTCGCACTACGCCTATGTCTCTTTCTTTTTTAATACGGAACGTGCCATAAAAAAAAGTAATTTTTTTTTGTGTCGATCGAATTTTGTCTTACTGAGTAATCGGTCCGCTTAAGTTTCGCCGCTTCAGAACACACGAACAAAATTTTAAAAAATTCCCCATCTCCCGCTAAAGGGAACCATGTGTGGATGCGAAGCAGCGGGGAGATAATCATCTTGAGCGGGAGGAACGTCGCCGCTCTCATTTCACGGCAGTGGTCCGGGCGCTCATCGCGGCGCTGCACAGGAGACACAATGAGGCGCGCGCGCTCCGTCATTTTCATACCGCGGAACTACCGTGGCGCCCCAGCGGAGTATGCAGCTGTCACACCACCTGTCGTGCGCACCGCTCCGCAGAGGATTCCTAGAGGAAAGGACGGGGGGGGGGGGCCGTAGAAGAGGAGAGAGAGGGGGGGAGGGGACGTGCATGCCCTGTGGGGGGTGTGGGACGCGGGAGCCGCTCCGTGGAGTAGAGGAGAGAGGGGGGGAGAGGACGCGCATGCGCTGTGGGGATGTGGGCGCCGCTCCTTAGAGTAGGTGATTCCTAGAGTAGAAAAACGGGGTGAGCGTAGGAGAGCATAGGAGAGGCGCATGCGCTGTGGGACGCGGGGGCCGCTCCGTAGAGTAGAGGATTCCTAGAGGAGAGAAAGGGGGGTGAGCGTAGGAGAGAGAGGGGGGAGGGGACGCGCTGTGGTGGTGTGGGACGCGGGAAGGAGGGACGGACTAAGCCCCCCTCCAAACACATGCAAGCAAGATTAAGGAATGGGGTCAACCTGGGCGACAGACGGCACCTGCCTAGCCATTGCTAAGCAGCCTCTCTGTGCTCTCGGCCATGACTCAAGGAATGGGGTCAACCTGGGCGACAAACACCACCTGCCTAGCCATTGCTAAGCAGCCTCTCTGTGCTCTCGGCCATGACTCTGATGACTGTGTTAGGGTTGACGGCCTTCACATTACTACAATGTTCTGGTTCGCATAATGGGTGCTTCCCTACTTCATGAAAGTGGCCGGACGCGGGACGGGGGACGGGGGACGGCGGACGGGGGACGCGGGACGCGGGACGGGGGGGACGCGGGACGCGGGACGGACACGGGAGCCCCGAGCATAAGATGCTTCGCATCTAAAAATTGTTAACGAAATTTTACGAATGGCCGCGTCGCCGAAGCGGCCAGCGGAGCTGAAAGAGGGCACGAACACATCCCGCTTGCATGCGAAGTGGGAAAGGAGAGCTTCCGCGGGAACCCTCTTACTCTCAGTTTTGCGCCCTTTCCCTCTATTTGGTGACCTAACCAGTGACGTCATGCAAGAAATGTTCTGTTTGTGATTTATTTCTAGTTAGATGCCCGGCAGCCGCCAGTAGTAAAAGCGGCGCTGCCGCTGCGTATCAGCATGCGAGAGCGCGTCACATGGGAGGTATAGGGAGTTTCCGCCCCCTGTCAAAAGTTCCTTAAATAAACATGCCTTATAGGGTGTGACGTGCCGTTGTGGCCGTCGGATATACGTGGGTTCCGAGGCGGCGTAAGATAGACAACCGCACACATTGGAGACCAGGAAGGGACTGCCAGACCCTTTCCTTTATTCTTCGAAGGTGCTCCAGCGCGCGTGAGCTCGGCGCCGATTTTCTTCGTTTTCGTCGCGCGAAAGCGCAAGACACACACCGAGCGTCGTCTGATATCGCTCGTGACATGCCCGGGTTTTGAAGCTAGTCGTCCCGACTTAATACACAACATAACACTCACACACAAAATAGGTGGAACATAACCAAACAATCTTCAACAGTCCTATCTGTAACTACTCACAAAAGTCAAGCAAAACAGTGTCTTTCTACTATCACGCACGCAAAAGTATATACAAACACGAGCAATTATTTACACTTCACCGCACACATGTACACTCTAGTCCGAAGCATTGGGTTGCTCCATGTGAGCAATGGGGCTCAGATAGGGTCTCAATGGACCTTTCCAGAAATTCCGGCGCGCCACCAACGGCGGCCGCAAAGCGTTATGGGAAGCCGGAGCGCCGGCGGAGTGTCGTCTGCTCGCGGAAGCATTGGCTCACCTCGTTTCCAGCGTGCGGTCGTATAGCGCGTCGTTGCACGAACATCTCATGTGATAACCCTGCTTCAGTCTGCACTCAAATTGGAGGCAAAACCCAGAGCAACATGGATAATACCCAGGAAACACTAAGTATCCTTGACTTATTGCTGAGACGGGGAAATGCTCGCGTACCCGCGAAAAGGCTAATTGAATTGGAAACTCTATACGGCGTTCGCGGCCAGTCCCCTGCGCTTTGTTGATCGTATTTCCAAGTAGGGGAAGCTCTCCTCGCTTGTTTGATTGTCAGCATGACAATAAAACATTATTAGTACTTTTTGTTGGGCACTATCGCTCGTGATATGCTTCCGCGTCATACGCAGGACCATGGCACTTCGCGCATGATGATCGATGTCAAAATCGCACCCTTATAAATGGGTTCGAGCCCAACTAAGCTTCAAATGCTGCGTGTTAGAAACTTTGCACTTGGGACGCTGAGAGTAGTGAAAACCAGCTATCAACACGCTCACAGAGCGGACATCAAGTGAGTGCTGTCGGGTGTGGAGATCGCGTAATCACGGCACAGTATCGCACTGCATGAAGCGAGAATATTCTGCACATTTGACTTCCTTGTATTTGTTTTCGAACAACGTAAAACATGGTGTATCTGTGGCGTGCCTGTTTTCTGTACCATGAGTTGGAAATTAACTCAAGAATTTTGGACCTGATTGCGCAAAAGGTCGTGACTACCGAGTTAACAATGTTAAGGAATATATAACAGAATGATCGTTCGTGTGCATAATTTACACAATATTCCATTTTACTGTTTGAGCTCCCTTGTTTCATTACAGTTTATGATTGTAGTAATTAGTGATTTGTCGTTTGGATGCAGATGCCCCTCGGCTGCCGAAAAACATACAGCTGTTCCTGTAGCCTTTGCCAAAAGGGCAATGGACAAAACAACTGAAGGACTTGCCACAGGCCTATTCATAAGGAAAAAAAATCTGTAGCATGTGTATTCTCATGATGCTAATAAGCACTCATTATCTGGGTGCTTAAACTACAACTAGCACTCTTTGCCTTGATACATGGAATCAAAAAATTATATGCGTGAAGCCAAGATAGGTGACGCCTCTAGGTTTATGGTGAATAACAAGCAAATCCGATTCAATATAATCAAGCAGCAAACAGCAAAATAAACACTACGTAAAAGTGCAATAAAAAACTCGCAGTGTTTCATATGCATTCACCCGAGACGACTTGAAGGCGAAAGCAGTCTTCTTTTTCTTCAGTCGATGTATTCCCGCACCCTTGCGAATGTTTTCTGCACCTAACGTGGTTTTGCACTGGTTCTATGACCGGAAGCATTTCAAACTTTCAGCACCTTACCTGGTTTTGCTCGGCCTCCGTGATCGGCCCACCGATCCCGGAGGCAGTGCAAAGCGACGATGTCGTGTGATGACGTGATCATGAGACGTCATGATGACCTCACACATTCTGATGATCTGTGATGTCACGACGACGTCATATGGTGACGTCATCACGTGGTGATTTTTGCATAACTCTTGTTGACGCCGCCGCCGCGAGACGCCAAAGCCACCGACGGTCAATTTTTGTGTTTTTAGGCGAAAACTTTAGATGCCCCATCAAACGTGAAATTTGACCGTCGGCGTCCCTCGTCGGCGGCGTCGAGTGATGCGAAAATTCATCATCACGTGATGACGACACCATATATGACGTCAAAGTTCGCCAAAAATTGTGACCTCATTAAGACGTCACGTGACTTCACGTGAACACGTCATCACATAACATCCTAGCTTGGTCAAAGGTGGTCTTATGACGGAGGCAATGCAGAATCATGAGGTACCTCCGATCTTCGAGGCAGTACAAAACCTCGTTAGGTGCAGCAAGCTTTCGAAAGGTGGTGGAATGGTGGCGGGCATGGGCGTTGGCAGGGGGGTGCAAAAGCGGCACTTGCCCCTCTCAAGTCACACCAGCACTTGCCGCCCACACAAGCTACATCAGTGCTCTCCCCCTACCCCAGCCGCGATGCAAGACGGGTTAGCACACAAGACAAAATCCTGCTGACACTCATGGACTGGCGGAGTAGGATTATTACATTGACTAAGAAGAAAAATAAGGTGGCTTTCGCCTTCGAATCTTCTTCGGCGAATGCATAAGAGACGCTGTGAGTTTTTAACAGGGCATCTAAGGCTTTCGACTTTATAAATTCGCGTAGTTACACGGCATGCTTCATGTTTAAAGTCCCAGCCCTGTAATCACAGTGAATGAGAACACAAGCATCTTAACAAAGGTCAAACTTAGCTGCAACATCACAAAAATTCAAGTCTTGAAGTAGCACCGAGCAATGAAACGAAACGTCCGGTGTCTTTCGCGTGTTACCACATCCAAGAACAGAACAGGTTTGTCCGCCGCTTTCCTTCTTCAGCATGTTCAGTGATGATTCTGGCTATTTGGGACGAACGACACAGTCTAGTTTGCGTGCATGAAAGTCGGAGTGCTGAGAAGCAGCCATTTCTTTACAACAACAGCACCTTACACCATTCAAAACCATTCACGGCGCGTGACGAAAGCAGGCGAACGCGGGAAAGCGTCTGCTCTGCCCGCCCGGCGCTCCGCTCTCCCATAATGCCCCAGGGCCGATCCGCCAGGGGTAGGCGCGGCGCTGCGATTTCTGGAAAGGTCCATTTTTCTACGTGCACAATGTCACTCTTCATGTTGTCTGCGAGCTCGATCTCGTAATTCACGGGAGACAGTTTGTTCACTATCTTGTGAGGACCAGTGTACGACGTGGTCCTTTTCACACCGGACGGTGGAGCCTTGAGGAGAACCAGTTGCCCTCTTTTAAAAACAACGTCCCTGTGGTGTTTGTCGAAGTGCTGCTTCTGTTTTTCTTGAGCCAGTCGGATGTGCGTGGCTGCGAGCTCCCTGGCTTTTTGTAGTCGTTCACGCACTACTGTGAAGTAGCTTCATTCTTCTTTGAGCTCTTCAAGCTCTCGGCGGCTGTATACCACATCTAGGGGCAACACCGGATCCCTACCGTACACCAGGAAGAAGGGAGTTTGGCGAACCGTGTTTTGGTACCCGGTATTGTAACAGAATACAACATAAGGGAGGACATCGGCCCACATCTCTCCCCCCCCCCGACGGTAGTCATGGCAATCATCTGCTTGATTGTCTTATTGGCCCTTTCGCACAAGCCGTTTGCTGCGGGGTGGTATGCGGTGGTGGCAGCATGTCTGATGACCCGATGCATGAAGTAGGCTTCAGTAGAGCACGCCATCATTTGAGTGCCACGGTCTGTGATAGTCGTGGCTGGGCATCCGTGCTTCAAGATGATCCGTCGCTCAACAAACTTCTGAACGGTTGCAGCTTCTATGTTCCTGAGTGGTTTTGCCTCAACGAACTTTGTGAGGTAATCAATGGCTACGATGATATATTTGTAACCTCTTGAAGTTTTGAAGGGTCCTATTATGTCCATCCCAACTGTGTGGAAGGGGCTGTGGACTTCTATTGGCCGTAGTAGACCGTAAGGCACCGATGCCGACATTTTCATCCTCTGACAAAGGTCGCAGTGACGCACGTACCGTCTGACATCCGCATAGAGCTTCGGCCAGTAATATTTAGACCTGAGGGCATCGAATGTTCGCCTGATGTCCATGTGGCCACCGTATCGCCCTTCATGCATTTCACGAAGTGCCTCAGCTTGTCGCTGTTTAGGAATGCAGAGGAGAAATCGACTGCTGACCAGGCCTTGGTCTCTTTTGTACAACATGTCACTGTGCGTGACAAACATCTTTTGCAACCGTTTCTGTTGTTGCTTTGTGCCCAGCGCACCACTAAGCATATCCAGGACTTTAGCGCAAAATGCGTCCTGACGCTGTTCTTCCCCCATGTTGTCACAGGATCGCAGTGATGGATATGATACTGCAAGAATTTGTTCTGCATCATCAACAATGGTAGGGTTCCTGGAAAGACAGTCTGGTGCGCTGTGCAGGATTCCTGATTTGTAGATTACATCAAAATCAAACTCCTGCAAAATCAGCGACCAACGAAGAAGACGTTGGTTTCCTTCCTTGTATCGCAAGACCCAGCAAAGGGCATGGTGTCTTACTTGATACAATTGTAAGCAACCTGCATGTGGTCGCGTCATCATAGAGAACGTCGGCACATAGCCGAGCAACGTGTGTATGCGTTTATATATATATATATATATATATATATATATATGTGTGTGTGTGTGTGTGTCTGTGTGTGTGTGTGTGTACGTTTTGACAGAGCGTTTCAACAAACGAGCCCACAAAACCTACAACCAAAGGCATTAAATGTTTGCTTGCTGCCTTTTTTAGCGGCAACCATTTTAAAATGGTGAGTGCGATCAATAGCAGCAGTAGTAGAAGAAATCATATTTATTGACTTTCTGGTTAGTGGGGAAAGGCGGTCGGGTGATATAGGATAATTGAAGAACTGCTGGCGAAGAGCCTATCTGTGCCTTCAGATTTTGAATAAGCTGTAATTACTGCGCAGTAGTGCAGTTCGACCAAATGCACGAGCGAAACTGACACCCCAGCTCCAATGAGTACAAGAAGCAGACGACTAGAATGATTTCACTATCCATGATAACGATCACAGTGCTGCCAGTTTTTCTAGATTCATGAACATACTTGCAGTATGCGTGCTGTAATCTTGACGGTAACCCGCAGGCACACACAGCGAAGTGGATCGATGGTTGCTATACCAACAGTCGCTCAATTTGGATAACACGTAAGAGTACAGCAGTTGCGCTCGTCCAAGTTTCAGTTTCGGTAGCGGCCGCACAGTTCGCTAGATTTTATTGCTTGGCCTAAAATAGTCACGGTCGCCTTTTCAAATTCTCAAACTGGCGATGGCCCCTTTGCAGTAGGGGCTCTAATCATCCCTATTTATTCAACCACCTCTCTTCTGCAGGTAAGAGGCTAAATGCATAATTTTTAATTACTATCAGGATTGATGTGTCGAGGCATCTGAGGATGTTTTACTCTACGGAAAAATGTTAAAAAGCATCGAACAAATATTCCTTTCTCTTTTTTTTTTTTTTTTTGAGTGTGTCGTACACATTCCTTGAAACACCCTGTATAGACTATCTTCCGTAAGACATCTGGGCGCCGCCATCTTGGGCTGTTAAGTCGATATTTTCTTGTTTTTGTGTATCGCAACGTGAATTAATAAGGCCATGAAACATCGCATGCACCAACCCAACAGTTTTACATGCGTATGCCTCTACCATAACACTGTTCGTTCATTTGTTAAAGACACAAAACACAAAGGTTAACAGCCCAACATGGCGGCGCTCACACCCATCCGTAAAATAGTGTATATACGGAAGTGGCTTTTATAGCTGATGTGTTTGTTACCGCGCCCTGTAAGCGCTTCTGCCTAATAAAAATGATCAAGGCTCGCAGCCAAAATCAGTTTATTTTTCCTAACGTACCAATTTCGAGCGGCGCACACCTTGACAACAACCAATGCTAACGAATAACTCATCAGAGCCTCCTCCCACGACATTTGTACAGAAGTAACGACCATGGTTCCTATGTAGGAGAATCACTCATTAATTTTGCAAACGTTTCAGAATGCTTCATTTGTTTCGGGAAAGTTCCCACTAGAGTATTGCTACATCGAGAGTCACTTACGGTCAACTTACAAAATCTAATGAACAGGTCAGGAATTGAAAAGAGACCTACGCATTTAAAACGAAATATTTCCACCATATTGCTGTACTTTGTAAGACATATAGGCTATCATTCTGACAGCAGCATTTTATTAGATATTTATAAATAGTGAATCTTTTCCAAATGCCGAAGATTATTACAATACGACTGAAATGGCGTGAGCAGAGTTGCACGTCGATGAAGTATTTCGCAAACCTGATTTCTGAAACATATGCTCATTTTCTCCGATAAAATTTGGGTTTTAAGAGAGAGTATATTTGCCAAAATAAATTTACATTACCTGTGCTATATCGAAGTCCGATGTCTTCTTATCTTCACATTTGGATGGTAAAGCAGTAGCCAATAGCACCAGTGCAATAACGGCGAGTTCACGCTGCCTCAGCATGTTGGGTTTTTTGATAGAGAATGACTCTGAGAAGCAGTGCCTCACTAAACATTTATATGCTTAGCATGACACTTGAATTCAGGGTCATAAACTATCGTCATTTACGTAGCCCTTCATTAATATCAACAGTCGCTCTCTGGATTGTTTTTCAGAAATTTTCTTCTGTGAATTGTCGATATATATATATGTGACCTTTCAGAATACAATACTATGATTCAGAACGTTCTTGTTGTTCTTTAAGGACGTATCAAACGTCAGTGCACTTTAGGTTGGTGACAAATGTTTAACTTTTCCGTGATGGCTAGAAGTGCCTGTAAACTTCACCGATGAACATGTGTTCTTCTATGGGACATCACCGTTTAGTGGCTGCAATGAAAACAATTTAGATTAACTGAATAATCCTCAACGTGCAGCTGAGGATACTGCCGTACCTTAATAGTGATATGACAGGAGATTATGAAATTGTGGTTTTATTGAGTAATGGCACCAGCTAGTTATTTTGTTGTGACTGTTCCCCGATAGGCAATTGAAATGTCCGTTTATACTTGTCGCGTGAATAATACCCAGGCATACTGAAATGGCAAGCTCCTCTGAATTGTAATTAAATATATTTTTTTCAAGACAGTGCAACGTTTGTTTCTTGAACTGACGTTCGGTATTGTTTTTCTCTTTTGTAAAACTGCACTGGCTAGTCGAAAATGCGTGTCGTTTTAAATTATAGGCCAAAAATGTTAAGCGTGGTGTTAACTAACTTAACGTCGTAAGACCAAGGGACAGAGGCCCTGAGAAGAGGCCTGAGCACTGGAGTGCAAAATAACTCAAAGCTATGCTGATAAGACTGCGCGCACGGCACGAGTAGGTGAGTTTATTGTTTATTCTGGTCTCACGCGAGTACCAGTGATGACGCACGAATTTGAGATCATTCATGCCTAAAAGAGGACTTGTTGCCTCTGTAGCGGACGTTTGAGGCATTCGCAGCACTTTGAGTGCTACTTATTTTACCAGGCACAAGTCCGCCCAACAAAGCTTTTCATCTTGACCAGCTGCTTCTTGGTTTCTTCATCGTCACAAACACATTTTATGGTGGAGGTACTGGTTTTTTGAAGCTCCGCACACCCTCTAAAAACCGTGAACGAAGGCAAGGCTGTAAAAAAAACGCCAGAGCCAACGCGACTTATCGAGTTAGCCGTAGGCAACAAGCCAACTGTGGGAATATGGAACCCTATCCAGAAACCAAAATCAACGGCGACGAGGACAACAGTAACGGTGATGGCGGCTGCATCGCCAGCTGCACTAGTGACACAGCAAAGAAGGGGGCCACCACTCTATGTAAATCATCGTGTGCAGAACCGGAAAGCTGTTTGAAAGCATGCGACCGGGTCGCCGCGTTTAACAGGTGGGACAGCAAGGAAATGTTGAGTCACATCGATTTTTCACAGGCAGATTATGCCCTGAGCTCGTTACAAAACCGAGAGAACATGACTACCTGGTGCCTATTGCATGCCACATTCCTGGACAACTTCAAAAGCTTCCTTCATAAAGACTGAGCCTAAACCTTGTTCGAGACCAATGTACAGCTCCCGAAGGAGAACGACGAGATGTGTACCGAAATAATGGCCGGCTTGTTCCGCCGCGCCAACCTCGCTATGTTCGATCAAAACCAGGTTTGCTTCCAGATGCGGAAAGTGAAGGAAGACCTTTTTGCCGGCATTGTACGCAACCCACTTAAGATGGTCATAGAATAGGTAGCAGAGGCTTCAACGACCGAGAACTCACTGGAAATGCGTACCATACAATACCACAACCGCATGCCGATGACACCATTCTGCCCGCCTCTATGCCGTGGCGCGCCCGTGAGCACCGTCCTCTGGCGGCACCATGAGCAACTGCGAGAAACTCGCCACAACTATCTACAGTGCCGGTACCGCACGATGTGCCTGCGTGGCTTCGTCGCCAACGCAACATGTGTAGTGGGACATGAAGGGCCGCGCAATATCTCCGGCTATCTAGCGGCATGTGATTGAACGCCTCTATGGGCGTCGCATCACCACGGCGCTACCTGTCTCCCCAACGTCGACCGGTCGCTTAGCCTGTAATCGGAAAACTAAAAGCAGCAGCCGGTGCAGGTCGGTTTGCTGTTCTCCGCAATAATGAAGATCCTCCTACGCAACAGTGACTCTGCGATGAAATCTAATGGACATTACACCAGCTAAAGGGAGCCGTGAAGGAGGGCACTGGCATTTTCCACCCCAAAAACCTACTTTCGTATACTTCTTTCTCTCCTCTCTACTTCTCAGGTGTGCTCTGTATAGTCCTTCAAACGTTCATCCGTCGGTTCTGTCCTTCACTGATATTCTTCACTTTCTTTTGTGAAAAATGATGGGGACGGGAGTGATATCCGCACCATTAGCTTCACAAATGTCACGATCCTTGTCAGATGGCATTGCAATAGGGAGTCATAAGAAATACACACATTGCAGCACCTAGAATGACAGCATTAATCAAAGGTGACAATTATACAATATGGAGGAAAAGTCAGTACGTATACTTCAACTTAAACGTAACAATTAATGAATACATACTTGGCACACATGTCAGACTGAAAGGACATAAGTATGCCTGTGTATTGCAAAGATAAGAAACACGTGTGTTTTAATATCTAAAATATAATTTAAAATCAAGTTGAGGTCCATTATTGCATGCTATGCTTAAATAAGGTTACCTCCATCAAGCAATAAGATGATCTCTTTATTAGACGCAAAAAAGAAAACCGAAGTCGTAGTTCAAAAGTACATTGAATCGGTAAGACATTGCGTAACTGAAAAAACTGCGTACAATTGTACACCTTATTGTGAAGTATGGTCCACCGTTCGCTGAATCTGGTACCCTTAATAGACCGATTTTCTTTCAAGTTTGCTAAAGAGAGAATATAGTTTTCGTCATTACGCAGGAAAAATCTTAACATCAATATTAACACATAGTCAAATTTAAAAAAAAAAGCACAGTCATAATATAACATTTAGGAAAAAA
Source organism: Rhipicephalus appendiculatus (assembly GCA_030522465.1). NCBI lineage: Eukaryota > Metazoa > Arthropoda > Arachnida > Ixodida > Ixodidae > Rhipicephalus > Rhipicephalus appendiculatus. The sequence continues at coordinate 14,080 of JALIZH010025361.1, forward strand.
GGTCTAGCGCGATACAGGTAAGGTACATTGGTTATACAGCTGACAGCCCTCTTTATGAGCACGTGCAACATTTTTTTAGATTTGTAATGCCGGTTTTACGCCACAGAATACTGCAGTACACCAAATGTGAAGACACAGGGGCATTATAAATATGATTTATAATATGGATAAGCAAGAAGGAGACGAATTCCTGACGTGCAACAGTCTTCACTCGCAACTCCAGGCCGTCCAGAGGGCCCACGACATCGCGACGGAACTTCGACTTCCGGTCCCATCGTGGGCGGAGCGAACGACTTGATCTGAAGGGGGGCTTCTGGCTCCCCTAAATATCAGTTCCTCAGGACTCAAATAAAGTTCTTGTCATGTCAGGCAGGATGCGTCCCACCAGTGATATTATGCCAACAGCGCTAGCATTTCTGGCTACGCTGTATTCTGTATCTTTATTCCAAACCAAATGTTGGGAAAAATTAACACCAAGAGTTTTCACTTTAGTTTCAAATTCTATCACATCATAATCTAGATAAATGAGTAATTGTTGCGACCATTTTTTATGTTTGGGTATTTGGCAATTTGATGTTTGCTGCCGTGCGAAGTGATGGCATGAAGTGCTTTTGTCGTCACCATGATACTACCCATGAAACTCGTGTGGATGGAGGAAGCTTTGAGAACTCACAAGTTCATCATGAATCACTCGTCTACGGCGTGCCGTGTAGCTCTTATCCGCATAAGCACCGTGCTTTCTCGAACGAGGATATGGCTAGTGATATCAAGAATCGTGGCCGTGGAAACAGAATCTGTCGCAGTGCTGTTTCGTGGGCGAGTTGGAATAGCATACTGTATTTTTGGACGCGATCGAAGAACAGCGAGTTGCTAGAGTGTTTTCGCTTGGGGTTCATGGGTGCCTTGCTGTGTCCTTCTCTTCAAGCACATCCAAAAATACAGAACTTTAGGGCATAGGCGGATAGTTTTCATTTTGCCGGAGGGGGCGAGGCCCGGATTGCTCTTCTTCTACATTGTTCTCCCTGTCGCTTCATATATATATATATATATATATATATATATATATATATCGAGAGAGAGAGAGCATGTCCGCCTCCCAAATTAAAGAATAAAATTCAAGACTATAATTAAATAATTTAATACCACCTTATTCTCTTTGGCGCCGCCACCGCGATATTAGTATGAATATCTCTTGTGATGACTCCCGATTTATTTTTCAACTTACACAATGACATCGATCCTCCTCGCAACGCTTGGCTCAAAGCGAAAAAATGCCGTATAGGCTGCTACTCGGTGACTGCATCACATAAAATTTATTCCCCCAATTAGGTGGGACCCCCCTATTTTCTTTATTGACATGCATTACCTTGTTAAAACATGCACCAGACGTAAGACAGTGGCCTAATGCTGGTACAGGAAGCTTTAATCTTCAATTTGTGATGTCCAAAAGTAGTTCTCAGCTGGTAGAAAATACAATTTTCTACCA
>JALIZH010025362.1:0-26611 GCA_030522465.1 Rhipicephalus appendiculatus
ATTTCAATATCCAGTTAAAATAAACATCGCCGGCGTTACGTTTATTGAACGCGTACGCATACAGCCATTATGGCGAAACCATTGGATCCACGCCTTTGGGTCTCATATGACTTGCAATCAATATAAGATCCAACTTTGATGTTGCATTCCAAAACACTGCCAACCGTTTTGCAATTGACGCCACTGTCAGAAATCTATGAAGAACGGCTGTTGGGCTTTATTAGGTAGACATTTTTGCATGTGTGTGAGTCGCCCGTTGAAATAGGCGACGATATCGTAGACTCGCTCCGTAACTCCGCTAGTTTGTGTTGATGGTCGACGAGGCAGCTCACCGCTAATAAAATTTTGAAGCTCCCACATCATGTAACGAACGCGTTTACTGAATGCACGCGTAAGGGTCGACCGGTAGCTTAGTGAATCCCTCAAAACACGGACCTCGGGTGTGAGCGCGACCACGAGCAATGCGCGGTAGAGACAGAGCCGTTGCATAGCGCTCGAGACAATGTCCCACTGTAGCGTTACTTATCGCTACATTTACCCCCGGAGACGAAACGGAGCCTTCAGGCGACGTAGTAGCTCGTCACTATCCGTGGATCATATTGCCAAGCGCTATTCTTATTTTCACTTTTGTTGTATTCGGTTTTCGCGCACAAAGACCGTCAGCAAAGCTCAACTCAAACCGTGCCTTATTGTTCTACAACCTTCGCGATTATTGTAGATCGTTTTGTTTAGATTGCGCGCAATACGCGACCACTCGAGATTATTCCAGAGCGTGCGCGATGACCAGTGATAAGGCTAGAATGTTCGACGCGTGATGCATAAAAGCCGGCGCGCTCCAACGATGTTCAGTTCATCGACGGCCGACGCTCTGTTCGCCGCTATCGGTGCCAGCGTGTATTGCTGTAATCCTACTTTCCGTTTACCGGCCACAAGTTCGGCCTAATAAACAGTTTCATCTTGGACACGTCGCCTGCTGCCTTCGTCGACGTCACGACCACGTGACAATATTACTGGTTGGGATGCTCGGAATTGACAATAGACAGATTTAGTTGAGCGTCAGCAACAGCTCTGCGGACGCAGCCTGCCATTGGAAATGGCTGGCAGGCTGCCTCCGCAGAGCTGTGCTTCCCTTGAATTATGATAGAATGGCTCCCTACTTATTTCGTTTGTTCCCTTTTGGTAGTTACTCAGGGCCGGTTTTTTTCTCGTCGCTGCCATCCAGTTAATCCATTCCGCCTCTCAGACTTTTTGTTTAACGCTCTGTGCTTACACTGCCAGCCGTATATTTACTAGTGAGCATCCTAGTTCTTTTTCTCCACTGTGTGTCAACGCTCTTCCTATACAAATAACGGAACACCTTGCCCATCTACTCTCTTTCATATTGCTTAGCTTCTTTTCGAACCCTATTTTGCTCTGAGCTTTCCTCGCCTCAAAACATGTCCCCCCCCGCCCCATATCGCCGTTTACCGCCTCGTTCGTCGTCTTCCCGTGAGCGCCCAATGCAAGGCGTCCCACAGTCCTTTGATTTACATCCATTCCTGATTGCACCTCTGACCTCATGCACACCACTGAGTTCCCAAAAGTAAGTCCCGGAACCAGTCGACCTTTCCACAGACCTCTGAGCACCTCGTACCCTTTGCTGCCGAGACTTTTTCCTGTACTTTCACGTATCTATCACCCTCATTTAACCAGGTACTCTGACGTACTTGTATTCGCTTACCCTCGGCATTTCTTGGCCATGTAACGACACCGCCTGATCATTCGGATCATTGAAAGCCATCAATCCACATTTTGTTACATTAAATACAAGTCCAAGAGATGAACTTTAGCATTGCCATTTTTTGGGCGTGTTGGTAAACACCGTGGTGTCTCTCTCATGTCCTTGTATTGCTAGCGCTGAATATGTTTTCAAGTCCAAGAGCTTCGCCTACGCTTCCGCATATATCGGCCAGCCGCTGTATATCATCTCGACTGCCCGCAAATAAGACAATATCGTCCGCATAAAATAAACCTGGAAGCGTCTGCTCTCAATCACGCCGCCTTGTTTTTGTGAGAGATTAAAACCAATGTTGCTACCTTCTAGCACTTTTTTCATCCTCACCGAGTACAGCACGAATAACACAGGGGACAACGGACATCCTTGTCTTCGCCCCTTGCTAATATCAACGTTCTCTTTACTACCGCTTCCTTCCCATTCTATGTAAACCATATTGTCTCGGTATATCTCCTTCAAAATTTGTTCACAGTCGTCTATGCCCGTTCCTTTCAATATATCCCACAAAACTTCTTGATTAACGTTGTTGTACGCCCCAGTTATGTCTACAAAAGCCATTTACAAGGGCCTCTTTTCTATTTTAGATATTTCTATACACTGAGTGAGAACAAACAGGTTATCGTCGTACCGCCTGTCGACTGGAAATGTATTCTGAAGTTCTCCCAAAATATCGTTATGTTCTGCCCACGCTTCTATTTTTATTCTTACTGCCTGCATCGCCAACCTGTATAGTACCGATGTTATGGTTAGTGGTTTATACGAGCGAACGTTATCCTTTTCTCTCTTGCCTTTATACATTAGGTTCATTCAACTTTTTCGCCAACTGTCCGGTATTTGCCTGTCCTGTAAGCATTCTTCTATGGCTTTCAACAGTGATTGCTTAGTGTTATGTCCTTCTTCGTTATGAGGCTGGCGGGAACCCTGTCTAAACCCGGCACAGTGCGCTTTGGAATTTTTCCTTCGGCCATTTTCCAGTTGAAATTCTCAAGTACAAGCCCTTCCTAGCTTGCACTCTCCGTCATAATTTTACTCACAGGCGAAATCCCCTGGACGATCTTCTTAAACGACTCGGCTGTTACCTTTTGGATGTATCCTAGCGCTTCGTACCCTTCCAATTGATTTCCTCCTTCATATACAATAAGTCGTTGCATTGTGACAGGCTTCCTATCTTGCGCCTTTATGGGGTTCCAAAATATCCTAGGCACGGCCTTCTTTTTTTCCCGAATCTCAGTCATCCAGTGTTCACTTTCACCTTTAGTTTTTGCCTCGACCAATTTCTGTACAATGCACTTTTTCTCTAGATATATTTCCCACATTTTTTTTCACTTCATCCTGCGGCCGCTTCTCCTTTTTTGCTTTTCTATGCTTCCGTGATGCTTCACGTCGCTTCTCGATCGGTTCCCGGATTTCCTTATTCTACCAACTTTTTTGGCTTCCTCTTTCCTTTCTTGCAACTAGTTTTCTTCTATTTCCCTATCTTTTTCGTCATTAGATGTAACAGCTCGCTGTACTCCCAGTCCTTGCCCGCTATTTTCCCTACTTCTTCCTCAACTCTTGCGGCCATGTTTGTTATTTGTTTGTCATTTAACCACGAGCTGCCATGTTTTGATGTTATGCTCTTATTTCCAGTTTTATATCCCATTTCTAATGTTATGCGTTTTTGATCACCCCCCAAGCTTTTAATCCCCTCCTCATCTATTCTCATTTTTTTAAGCTTCTGATAAATTCCTTCAGTCATGGGACACTAATCAATACTCGATTGCTTGTTTCCGACTTCCCACGTGATCTTCCCATCACATTTAGGCCCCGTGTTAACTATCTCAAGACTATGTTTCTCGCAGACATGTGACAATACCTACCCATTGATGTCTGAATATCAATCAAGGTCATGTATGTGGGCATTCATGTCCCCTAGAAGAATGATTTCGGCCCCATTACCAAACTCCTTAATATCCGCACGTATGTAATCCACTATCTCCTGATTCGTTTCTCTGCAGTTATTTCCCGTCCACAAGTAGGCTACTCCTAGCCACGTTTTCTTTCCGCCTACTGTGCCCAAAACCCAGAGGTGCTCGGAACACGTCTCTTTCACTCTATCCCATTTGGCTCTGCGGTGAATTAGCATTCCTACACCCCCACCATTCTTTTCTGCTATGATCCTATTGCACCCTTCCCAAACATAACTGTCAATATGTGCTGTCCTGCAAGTCTCTAAGGTGTGTTTCTATAACCACATAGACGCCTATCTGTTCGTTGTTGAGCTGCTTCTAAATCTCTAACCATTTTGTTTTTTTTTTTCTGCTACTTTGCATGTTTATGTAACGAATTGCAACATGCGCCTTCCCTCTTTTTTTACGTTTTTGTCTGGTTTTTCGCAATACTACTTGTCAAAGAGTCCTCCTGGTTGTTTTCTTTGTTACTACCTACCCCGGACTCCGAAGGGTTCGCCTTCTCCCCAAAAAAGCTACTGCGCGTCCTGCCAGTCTGCATCCCACCTCATGACCAAGCCTCTAACCGAAGTGAATTCTGTCTCTTTGGAAACCACCCCACCTGTGAACCTCCCTGTTTATTTCCACTAGCTGGAAGCCTTTCTCTCGACTCAATCGCCATATCTCCTCGTTTGCGTTGACAACCGTTCTTTGCAGGTCACCGTTGCGCACTGGTACTTCCGGTACCGTGCATACTACAATCTGCACCAGGGGGGCAAACGGCGCTCATGTCATACACCCCTTTCGCCAAAGTCGTCGCTACTCCTGCCAATTGTTCGTTCAATACGTCATTTAGACCCCCCCCGCAATAACACTAGGTTACGTCTGCGAGCTTTAGCTGCGTGTTCTTCCCTCGCTTGCCTCATGACAGACCCCAGCGTATGTCCTGGGAACGTCGCTATCGAGACTCGTTTTTCGCCTTTCACCCTCTCCTTGATTGCCTCTGGGCATCGGACTAAATTCGAGTCACCAGCGATAATAACCTGTTCAGATATTCCTTCTGAAACCTGCACCTGGCTGTTGACTAGGAGAATAGCGTGTGTCACGGCTACCGCTTTGTTCCCTCCCTCCCTCAAAACTACTTCCCGGAAGCTGGGCCCTGTGACCACTGTATCTACATTTGTCATACCTGATACTCGTTTCCTTTCCCCCCAAAGGGGGGTTCGTCACCCGAATGTTTCCACCGTCACGTGCGTCTTCTCTGTTCACTTCGACGATCTTCGATCGCCCCTCTTCTACTGACCTAAGCCTTTCTCCCATGACCATCGTTTTCTGTTTCTCTGTCGCCAACGCATTCTCCAGCTCTGCTATTCTCGTCATTAGCCGACTCTGGACCGCCATCATTTTTTCCAATTGCTCTTCAAACTCGCAATGGCTACAGTTGGTGTCAGCCTCTGCTTTCTCATCCGCACAAACTTCCATCTTCCAACCTACCCCAAACCCTGAAAAATTTACGGTCTTTTTTACCACGGCTTGGTCAGTGCACCTATGTGCACGTGTTAGCCAATTCTCACATCAGATAACCCCTAGACAGGGCGCACTAAATTCAGTGCCCTAAGTTAAAAGGTACCACAAAAGTCAATGAATGCGCTGCACTTCAAAGTACCTGTGCATTCACTTGGTCGGTTTGTGCACACACCACAACCAGGTGACAGCCGGGAAGAAAAAGAAACACACGACTGACACAAAAAAGCAGGACACAGTAATAGCCCAATCAGCCTTTACGCTAGCTCGTCATGTGCTCGTAAAGCTACGGATAAAGGCAAGCTCAACTCATGCAAAAAAACACTTAACTGTCGCTGTCACTACGGAGCCCACGGAAACCACGGTCTTCCTCTAGCGCCGCTACGGACTCGCTTGTCCAGAGAGATCAGCGCCGCCATCCGGTCTGGTGAAGACTGTCTCCGATGATGTAGAGTGTACCAACTGCTTGATTGTGGGCTCAACAGACCTCACATACGCACATGTAAACACAACTACTCAGCTGGTGAGCGCCAGACAATTCGCCAAACTCCACCAGGCAATTTTCCTTTTCCCTGACATTTAAAGGAAATACACTCTTTCGCCAAATTTTACTCGTACCTCAAGATGAAACAGGAACACTGGAAGCACAAAGAACCCGAGACTCTGGATAACAGTTTCTTCACACAAGTTCAAACAAACTGTAAAGGAGTAAAAAATAATCAGTAACCCTGTCCTAGGTCAGGAAAAAAAATGTGCCACAACTCTCGAGGCTGCCTCTCACATTAGGGGCATCGACTCGAGCCATCAACGTTGTCAAGAAGTACCCCTTTTGTAAGCATCCGTGCTTACAAACGTAAGCTTCCGTGCTTGTGCCTTGCGCATGCTAATACCTAAGTTCAAGCATAACCGTTTTCACCTACTAGCGGTATACACTCCGACAGACTCGCAAATCTTTCACACTAGATTCAGCTGCTTCTTATAACTGACAGACAGGTCTATCTAACCTCAACGTTCGGTAAAACGTAATGTTCCGCTTAAGCAATCACACGATCCATAAGCATTCAATGAAATCAAAGTAAAGAGAATAAACATCACGTAATATTAGTCTCGTTCGGTTAATGTTACCTCTTCATGTCAGCCTATCTGATAAAGAACACACCGGGTTCTGTTGGGCGCTTCTATACCTCTAACCTACACGAATTTAAGAGCGGTGTAACATGAACACATACTGTTAGCCATATGCCGTATCCCTTGTCGGAGATCAGCAGACGACGAAGAGGCGATAGTGGGCTGCTGTCTCCACAGTGCACGGGACAGATGTGCGTGCAGCGCTAATCATCATTATGGACATTTTAGTGTTCCATTGTTGCCATTAAAGGCATTTGTTGGGTGTGTCTCGCGGATCCGTCTTTCTGGCGGCGCCATACTTATCGAAGGCCGGCGTTCCGCGACATATGGTGCCGAAACCCAAGGGACAACGAGCGGCTCCCAACGACGTGGACAACGAGCGACGGCAACTATGAGTTTCTACTAGAAACAGCAGCCGGAGCAACCTGATCCTCATCGGAACCGCATCCAGGGAAGCAACGAGCGGAACCGGCTACCTTACTAGCAAGTAAGCCGTGATACAACCGAAACATGGATCGCCTTAAAATCAAGCGTGCTGCTAGACGCGCCCAATCAACGAGAGTGATTAACGAGGCGACGACGTTGTTGCAAAGTGACTGCAACGACAGAACGACGATCAGCAAGGTTATCGACAAGCTCGTGGCAAGCCGAGACGAGCTTCGGAAGATTAATGCCGAACTCGAGGACGTGATTCCTGTCGAGGAACTTGAGTCGGAGTACGAGTCTGCGGCGCATTACGACGACCAGACACTTGAGACCCTGACGCGCCTACGATGTCGGCTCGAAGATCTCGGCATCGGCAACACGAGACAAACTTCTGCTTCGACGACGCACCACACGTCACCTGCCCAAATGACAGCGGCATCCCAGAGCTTCGGACCTCGTCTCCCAACGCTGACTATCAAGCCATTTCACGGGGACGTGTGCCAGTGGACGTCGTTCTGGGAGCAATTCAACGGAGCCGTCCACACGAATCCGACTCTGAGCACCACGGACAAATTTCACTACCTCCGCAACTATCTGGTAGGTGACGCAGCAGCTGCAATCGCCGGACTACCAACGACTGAGGCGTGCTATGAGAGTGCCATCGAGCTGCTGAAGCAGAGGTTCGGGGACAAGAGCAAGATAATACAACGGCACTTCAGAGCACTTCGTGAACTGAAGCACGTGACGTCTCCATCGGATACAAGGGATTTGCGCAGGCTCTACGACACAGTACAGCTGAATGTCCGATGCCTCAACGCCCTAGACGTCCCCACTAACAGTTTTTCGGCGATGCTCTATGACGTGATGCTTCAAGCCTTGCCACAAGAAATCGTCGTGGCTTTCCACCGCCATCGACGCCTCCAGGATGAAGTACAAGGCACAGAAACATCAACATCTGCTTCAGGGGAGGCCACCACGACGCCTTGCAAAAAACTGGAACAGCTCTTGCGGTACACACAGATAGAGCTCGAAACGAGAGAGCAGTGTGCTCCATCGACGTCCTTCATGAAAAGCAACGGGAACCTGAACAAGCATGTGCCGTCGTCATCAATCTTACATGCATCGGAAGCATCGAGGCATGGACGCAACGAATGTTTCTTTTGCAAGTTCAATAGACACGAAACCGAGGCATGCAGCGCAGCTTTGAGCATACCAGAGAAAAAGGACCGGCTGGCCAAATTTATGCGGTGCTATCGATGTACCATGAAGGGTCACCGTGCGAACGAGTGCCGCCGGAGGTTGGTGTGCGCGACTTGCAACGGCAGACATGCTACAACGATGTGTGACCCGGCTTATCGTGCAACGAGAGGCGAGAAATCATCCAACGTCGTCTCTGAAGCTCCCAAGCCCACGAAAGCAGAGTGCCCGCGGTCGACTGCCGTTACAAACTGCCAAATGGACGACGCCGTCAGTTTGCAGACCTTCCATTCTTGGATCGTCGGTGACAACGAGACGTCTTACGTCAGAGGGATATTAGACGGAGGCAGTCAGCGAACGTTCATCAAAGAAGATCTGGCGAGGAGGTTGCGTCTGAAGATCATTCGTGAGGCATGCCTGGCGGTGAACACGTTTGCATCAGACACCCCCTCGCGTGCAAGAAAATGCAAGGTCGTGGAGGTTCGCGTACGCAGCCAATTTGATGACAACGAACACATCATCGAAGCCATATCCATGCCGGTAATTTGCAACGACATCCCTGCCACAGCCATGGAATGCTCCTTCGCAGCGAAATTGAGAGAGCAATGTTACCGACTGGCAGACGACCGAACGGTGCCTCGAGGTTGTGGCGAGAAAGGCATTAGCCTGCTGATAGGATCAGATCAACTCTGGAAGATTGTTAGCGGCGAAATCATACGCAGCACAGACGTACAAGGATTGGTCGCAGTCAAGACCACTTTCGGCTGGACGCTACAAGGACCTGTAACGAAAACTAGCTTCATCGAAGGAGCATCCGAAGCGATGATTTGCGTCCTGCGCGTGCAAGCGAGAGAAACGGGAGGATTAGAGCAAAGTATACTGGAGTCGTTTTGGACGTTGGATGCGATGGGGATAGTACCAAAGGAAGCAACTGACGGCCACGCAGACACATTGTCGGTCTTCCAGAGCAGAATTCTCAAGAATGGGAAACGATACCAAGTAGCCGTGCCACGCAAAGACCCTGACATCGATATGTTGCACGACAACTATAAAATCGCCTTCAATCGTTTACGCAATCTTGTTAAGCGTATCTCAAAGCCCGAAGGACTGCTGGAAAGATACGATACAGCGATTCGTCAGTACATCGTTTCCGGACACGCTGAAGTAGTACTTGACAAGAGATCAATGGATGGCCCTACGTACTACATGCCACACAGAGAGGTCATTCGAGAAGACTGCCTCACGACCAAGCTCCGCGTGGTCTTTGATGCGTCGTCTCACGCCAAAGGAGAGAGGTCTCTGAACAGTTGCCTGGAAACTGGACCGAACCTAAACCCAGACCTACTGCAGGTTCTCATCCGTTTCAGATGGTACCGAGTGCCCATGACAGCAGACATCGAGAAGGCATTCCTGCAAGTTGAAATACGTAAAGAGGACCGTGACCTGTTCCGGTTCTTGTGGTTCGACCAAAGACCTGGTGACCATTTCAAGGAAGAAGAGGTACAAATTTGGCGAATGACCAGAGTGCCCTTTGGATCTACAGCTAGCTCATTCATGCTTACAGCTACTATCCAGCATCACTTGACGACACAGGTTCATCCAGAGAAAAGGGCTGTAGCAGAGCTACTTCTCAAGTCGTTTTACGTGGATGATCTCTTATTCGGAGCGAAAGACGTAGAAGAAGCGGCGACTCTCTACAAGTGCACGAGGGAGCTGATGGATGATGCTGGCATGCCTTTAAGGAAATGGAGCTCAAGTTGTAGACAGCTGGAACAACTGTTTGACTCCAACGAGGCACTTTCCCAGGATAACACTGGACATCAAGCGAAAGTGCTAGGTATGGCTTGGTCCAAAGAAACGGATCACTTCATCTACAATCCGGAGAACATCCTCACTTTTTTGGAGAAGGCAAAGGACACTAAGCGTTTTGTTCTGCAGACCGTGTCGAGAATTTACGACCCATTGGGCTTTCTCGCACCGTACGTGGTCAGAGGGAAGATGCTGTTTCAGCAGTTATGGATTGAAAAAGTCGACTGGGATGATGATCTGCCTGGTCAACTTGCGATGAAGTGGCATGACTGGAGAAATCAGCTCATTCATCTGCCGAAAATCAACGTTCCCCGTCACCTCATGAGTGGAGTTACAGCACCACGGAACACTCAACTACACGTATTCGTCGACGCAAGCACCAAAGCGTACGGAGCTTGTGTATATCTCCGTGTAGAAGATGTGAATGGAAACGTGACCAGCACTCTGATCGCAGCCAAGTCGAGGATAGCCCCACTAAAAGCTCTATCATTGCCGCGACTAGAGCTAATGAGTGCTTTAACAGGAAGCAGGCTGTTAAAATATATAGTGGAAACATGCGGCGATCTAATACCAAAAGCGCAATATTTTCTTTGGACTGACGCAACCATAGTCCTTGGCTGGTTACAGCGACAGTCTTCGACCTCCGACAAGTTCGTAAGGAACCGAGTCCGGGAAATTCTGGAGAATACTTCGCAATGCACCTGGCGCCATTGTCCCGGAGAGACAAATCCTGCGGATATAATGACCCGAGGTGTATCCTTAGACGCCCTGGCTACCTGCATAGCCTGGTGGCAAGGACCAGCTTGGCTTGGCAGAGACTCCGCAAAATGGCCAGCGGTGAAGCTATTATCCGCCACAGACGACCGACGCCGTAGCAATAACAATGACAAAGCCCACGACTCTTTTCTCTACAGGAAGCGCTGTGCAGTTGGCCCCCATACTGGATGCCACGAGGTTCAGCTCGTTGTACAAGCTGCTGCGTATTACTGCATGGGTGCAGCGTTTCGTCTCTAACGTGAAGCTCAAGATTAAAAACGATGGAGCCATTTCAGCTGAAGAAATATTGGAAGCCGAGAGGTACTGGATTCGGCAAGTGCAAACCGAATCGTTTCCCGATGAAAAGAGTTGGCTACTGAAACATCAAGATTCGCCCAGTCACTCGTGGGTACCACAACTGCACCCATTTATCGACGAGAACGGACTTCTACGCGTCGGCGGAAGGCTGCAAAACCTCAACGACAGCCGGGAAGTGAAGCATCCATACCTACTTCCAAGTCGACACCATTTTACTGAACTGGTAATTTCCGATGCCCACAAGCGAGTCATGCATGGAGGAGTAACGGCGACAGTACACAACGTACGCGAACGCTTCTGGGTACCAAGAGCTCGACAAGCGGCAAAGAAAGCAATCAACCGATGCCTGTTATGCGCCCTTCTTCGCTCGAAACCCATCGTGCCAACGTACCCGCCTCTTCCAGCTTTCCGCGTGGAAAAGACAAGACCTTTCGACACAACAGGGCTTGATTTCGCTGGACCACTGTACGCGAAGACGTCCAAGGACTCGGATACCAAAATGTACATTGTACTTCTCACGTGTGCAGCAACAAGAGCATTGCACTTGGAGCTCTTGTCGGACATGTCTTCACCAGCATTTTTGTTGGACCTTCCGGCGCTTTATTGCAAGAAGGGGACTACCAAGTACCATTTATTCCGACAATGCCCTTACCTCCAAGAGAACATCTCGGGAGCTACAGAAATTATGGAAAGTACTTCGACAAGACGACTTCCAGGATTACATTGCGAAGCAAATAATTCAGTGGAAGTTCATAGTCGAAGCGGCACCATGGTGGGGAGGCTGGTGGGAGCGTTTAGTCGGAACCGTGAAAATGGCTCTCCGAAAAGTTTTAGGCAGAAGCTGTCTGTGCACCGAAGAAATTTCAACCATCTTGACTGAAGTTGAAGCGGTGCTAAATTCTCGGCCACTAACGTATTCTCAAGATCAGCCCAACGAGCCCTCAGCCCTCACGCCAGCGCATTTCTTGGTTGGCCAGCAACTGACTACGTTGCCAGAAGAATTGGGAACGTCAAGCCAAGTTCCGGGCCACAGTGCAAGAGACTACCAGCGCCGTTTTCTACATCGACAAAAAATTATCAATGACTTCTGGAAGCGATGGAAGCATGAACATTTGCTACAATTACCAGCTGCTCATCGCTCACCCACGCATCAATCAAGGAACTTAAAAGTCGGCGACATCGTGGTTGTAGACTTTCCTAAAACGCCCAAGTTATTATGGCCACTAGCCCGGGTTCAAGAGGTGTACCCAGGCTACGACGGAGTTGTACGCGCCTGCTCAGTTCGTTTACAGGGAGGCAAAATCTTCAAGCGGCCCATGCAGAAGCTACATCTTCTAGAGCTAGATGTCACCGCATCTGAGGCCCCGGAGGATGTCGGAGATCAGCAGACGACGAAGAAGAGGCGATAGTGGGCTGCTGTCTCCACAGTGCACGGGACAGATGTGCGTGCAGCGCTAATCATCATCATGGACATTTTAGTGTTCCATTGTCGCCATTAAAGACATTTGTTGAGTGTGTCTCGCGGATCCGTCTTTCTGGCGGCGCCATACTTATCGAAGGCCGGCGTTCCGCGACATCCTTAAATGCTAAGGTCTTCTAAACGCGCGTCCGAACCTAAATGTTTACAAAAAAAACAACACGCAATGAAGATAACACTCGAGGCTGTACGCAACAGGAGCACCTGACAAAATCTGCTCGTCACTCTTAACAGTAGTCGAGGAAAACAACATTCAGCGTTTAACACGAACCCTTCGAAAACCGCTTTGGTTTTACGCTGAAACTTTCGTTAACAAACAAAAACACTATTTCAAAACTAGGAGAATCTTACAAAAAATCGTTTCCACAAGCTCTGGGTCAATAATAATAATAATAATTTTTGCGGTTTGACGTCCGAAAACCATGATATGATTATGAGAGACGCCGTAGTGGAGTACTCCGGAAATTTTGACCATCTAGTGTTCTTTAACATGTACTGACATCGCACAGTACACGGGCCTCAACCATTTTACCTCCATCTAAATGCGACCGCCGCGGCCTGGATCGAACCCGCGACCTTTGGGTCAGCAGCCCAGCACCGTAGCCATTGTTGCACCGATGCGGACTAAGCTCTGGGTCGCATTCTCCGAAAAGCCTACAGCTTACCTCCACCTTCGTAATCGCGCGCGTTGCGGTCGTGTTCGCCGCCGCTTTCGAGTTCGCCAGAGGCTGCAGTGAGCGCGAGCTCCGCCGTCTCGCCTCATTCCTGATTTCGGGAGGCTTTCTTCGGCAAGGCGAAGGGGATTCCAGAAGCGAGGGCGAAAGACTCGCCATTGTCCTTTTGTGTTCGTTCCCACTCGGAATTGAGGACCTGCAGCCTCTCCTCTAGGAAACCTTTGACATGGTTGTCTCCGCAAACCTTTTCCTTTCAACCGCGTTTTCCGTCTTGGAGACGCGCGTTCCTTTCCCCCTTTCCTCTCTCGTCAACTTCGCCTGACCGCACGCCTCAATGAATGCTTTCTGGAAGTACCCGATGGCCAACCCTCCTGGTTTCCGCGCTGCGGTGTGCCAACTGTCTTCACCTTTCGCGCGCCACGGTGTCCGCTTCTTTCTTTTGCGGCGACGTTTACGCACAACCTTTCCTTGGTTGCCACGAACTTCCCTTCGGGATGCGGTGTCGGCGGTCTCACAGTTCCAATGTGCCGGTGCACCACCCTTTCTACCTCTTTGGCCCTTTGAATTTTCTGCTCCATTGCTCTGACGGGCCGAATCATCTGCGCTAACTTTAGCAGAACCTGACGCTGGGCGCTCCTCGAAGACACAGCTGAACACGTCCTTCCCGATTTCTCGGCCGCTATTGCCTTCTGTCTCGGTTTCTGGCAGATCATTTACGAGCTGACGCACGAGGCACATCTGTAACTCCCCACAAATTCCGTTAATGTTACTAGGATTAGACTTTTCCTGGCAACGATCTTTTACTAAACCCGCCCCTGATTGTACACCTGCGACAGCCTCGCACCGTACATTTTCACACTCTTGGGCACTGCCTATGCTATCACAACGAAATTCTTTTGAGAGTGTCTGATCCTCTCTGGTAGTACTGTCGTGTCAGTGGCGTCGCGTCCAGGCTACATTTAGCACTGCCTTCGTCCTCTTCTCTTACAACTTCCGAAAGGTCATTCCCCTGTTGAGGCGCGAGGGAAATCTCCAGCTCATCAATCTGTTCAATTATCCTATTAGGGCGGCTGGAACTTAAGCCTTGGTCCCACATGGAATACCTGCCGGACTAGTTACAGTCTCCATACCAGCCATGGTCTCGCTTTCTACATGCACTGCCTTCGCAGCATCGGAGAATCGCCCACCTTCCTTGGGCGCGATTTCACTAGCAACGACCTGTCGCTCGTTTTTCTTCGCAGAAGGGTCCGTGTGCCTGTCACACTCGTAGAGACGCGTACCTTTCCCGGGTGGCACCTCACAAGCATCGGCTTTCTCTGTGACTCTAAACTGCACCGTACTTGCCAATTCATCGCACTGTTCGTGCGCTACACATACTACACATATTGTCACTGGTCGTGACGTCGACGATGGCAGAGACGGCGTGTTCAAAGTGAAACTTTTTATCTGGTCAAACTTGTGGCCGGGAAAACGAAAAATCAATTTACAGCAATACACACTGGCAATGATAGAGCCGAGCAGAGCGTCGGCCGTCGATCAACTGACAAGCGGTGAATCGCGTCGGCCTTTGTACGTGTGTCATCGAATATTCCAGCCTTATCACTTGTTGTCGCGCAAGCTCTGGAATAAGCTCGAGTGTTCGCGTCTTCCGCGCAATTTTAACAAAACTATCTACAATACTCGCGAAGCTTCTCGAACAATGAGGCGTGGTTTGCGATGAGCACCGCTGACAGTCTTTGTGGGCGAAAACCGAGTACAGCAAAGGTCAAAATCAGAAACGCGCGTGCCAGTGCACCCCTCTGAAAAAGCATCGTCCCGATGCTTAAAACAGAACACGGAGGAAAAACTCATGCAACAATAAATAACAACAATAAAGCTAGAAAGTACAATAATAAAGTATTATGTGCAGTCCTCAGGTTCGCTAATGCGCGTAATACGGCTTGAGGCTCACGACATAGACGAGTTCAGGTCACGCATGGTGCCGTTGAGAGTTAGTAATGCCGTCCGGGACAACCTCGTAGTCTAGAGCGCCGAGACGTCGAAGCACCTTGTACGGCCCGAAGTATCGCCGAAGAAGTTTTTTAAAGTCCACGTCGGCGTACTGGCGTCCACAGCCAAACGCGGTCGCCGGGCTGGTATTCCACGAAGCGTCGTCGAAGATGCGCAGCCGGGCGAGTTGTCGGGCTGCTTCAGCGCGCTGAAGGTAGACGGTGACGCCGAGGTTTTCTTCGTCAGCGACGTTGGGCAGCATGCTGTCGAGCGTCGTTGCCGGGTTCCTTCCATAGACCAACTTGTATGGCGTCATCTGTGTCGTCTCCTGCATGGCCGTATTGTATGCGAAGGTCACATAGGGAAGGATGGCGTCCCAGTCTTGTGTTTGACGTCGACGTACGTGGCCAGCATGTCGACGATAGCCTTATTTAGACGCTCGGTCAGGCCATTGCTCTGTGGGTGGTACGCGGTGCTCCTGCGGTGGTTTGTCTGGCTGTACCTCAGGATCGCCTGAGTTAAGTCAGCAGTAAACGCCTTACCTCTGTCGGTGATGAGAACCTCTGGGGCGCCATGTCGAAGGACGGTGTTCTCAACGAAGAACTTGGCTACCTCGGCGGCAGTGCCTTTGGGCAGGGCTTTCGTTTCGGTGTAGCGGGTGAGGTAGTCGGTAGCTACGACGATCCATTTATTTCCTCAAGTCGACCTTGAGAACGGCCCGAGGAGGTCCATCCTAATCTGCTGGAACGGTCGCCGAGGAAGCTCGATCGGCTGAAGAAAGCCTGCTGGTCTTGTGGGTAGTTTCTTCTGTCGCTGACATTCTCGGCGCGTCCTAACGTAGCGAGCGACATCTGCGGCAAGGAGCGGCCAGTGGTACTTTTCCTGTATTCGTGCGAGCGTACAGGAAAGACCGAGGTGTTCAGCCGTCAGGTCGTCAAGTAGATCCTGGAGGATTTCTGTTCTCACTGCTGAAGGCACCACGAGAAGGTAGTTGGCTTGAAGAGGCGAGAAATTCCTCTTTATGAGAACGCCGTTTCGCAACAAAAACGACGCGAGTCATCGCTTGATTACCTTCGGAACAATAGCGGTCCTGCCTTCGAGGTGCTCCACAAGGCCCCTGAGATCCGGGTCGGCCCGCTGTCGTTCGGCAAAGTCGTCGGCTCTTATGGTTCCCAAGAAGAAGTCATCCTCCTGGTCGTCCCTCGGCGGTGGGTCGACGGGGGCGCGAGACAAGCAGTCGGCGTCAGAGTGCTTTCGTCCGGACTTGTAAACAACGGCGATGTCGAATTCTTGAAGTCATAGACTCCATCTTGCGAGACGACCTGAAGGGTCCTTCGAGTTAGCTAGCCAACACAAGGCGTGGTGATCACTCACAACTTTGAAGGGTCTGCCGTAGCGGTAGCGGTGAAACTTTGACGTAGCCCAGATGATAGCGAGGCACCTTTTTCTGCTGTGGAATAGTTGGCTTCTGCCGTGGTTAGCGACCGGCTAGCATAACTGATAACCCTTCCCAGTAAAGATGACTTGGTCTTCGAGCACACTTAAAGCGCGCTTTTCTGGCGGTGTGTGCGGCGGTAGTGCTTTTTCTGTGGATAATGTTATCGACTCGGATCTCAGGTCGATGACTGCACCATGAACCCTTAAGAAGTCCATGCCGAGGATGACATCTGTAGAGCAACACTGTAGGGCTACGAAGCGCGCGGGATAAATCCGGTTGTTAATGGTGACTCTCGCTGTGCAGATTCCCACCGGCGTTACCAGGTGACCTCCAGCTGTCCGAATTTCAGGGCCTTCCCAGGCGGTCTTGACTTGCCTCAATTTCGCGGTGAACGGCCCACTGACGACGGAGTAGTCGGCCCCTGTGTCGACGATAGCGGTGACGTTTTGGCCGTCGATGAGGACGTCGAGGTCGCTAGTTCGTCGTCTTGCGTTGTAGTTAGGTCGTGGCGTCGGATCACGGCTGCGTCGGCTTGTGCTGCTGCTCCTACGTGGTGCCGTCGGGTCTTCATCCGGCTGAAAAATTCCGTCCTCATGGCTCGGTTCGACTCGCGGCGTGTACTGAAGATTTCGCCATGGCCGCGTCATCGACGGCGGAGGATATTCTGTATTTCGTCGTACAGCAACCGCACCTCCATCGGTTGCTGCCCTTAGTTTTCCGGATACGGGCTTGGCGACCGGCCCCGGGTTGGGCCAGTGTACGGCTGGCGGTGCGGTGGCATTTAGCGGCCGAGCGACGGTGAGCGGGAAGGTCGTCGGTGTGTGCACTGAGCTCCTGCGAGGTAGTCGGCGATGTCTTGTGGTCGTTCACCCCGCTGTGGAAGAGGTGCGTTGACGGCGAAACCACGTGGCCCCATGTGTCGGTATTGGCAACGGCGGTAGGTGTGGCCGGCCTTGTCGCACTGGTAACACAGGGGGCGGTTGTCGGGAGCAGGCCGTACGTCTCTTTTCCGGTCCCGCTGCACTTTCAAACAGGCGAGCGGTATGGCAGCGGTGGTGGCGGCGGCGTCTGGCGACGGTAGTGCGGCTGTGCGGCGTCTTGACGTTGCGGAGGGGGAACGGGATGGCGCATATCCTTATTCACTGAACGCCCAGCTTGCTCACCATAACGTTTACCGCACGAAGGCGAAATCTCGTTCACTACTCCAGTAGCGCGTTCCATGTCCTTGTCCTTGTGCTTGACATTGCAACCCCCTTTCCTTCCTTACCACCTTCGATCCTCCCTTTCTACATCCACACAAATACTGCCTAGTCGGCTGCCAGTTCCGTATCTACATGGTGTGTTCCATCGTTTAAAGAAGTGGGAGCAAGGTTGGATGTAACGTTTTATTTGCGGCTGGCAACCGATTAGGCTGCTTTTGCGTGGCTGTGGAGAGGAAGGACTAATGATGATGGCATATGGAGTTTTATGGCTTAAACCGTCATTTGATCTCCAAAGAATGCCAGATAATGGGACTAGATATCTGAACAGTTATTATGGTAAGTGGCTCTATAAGGGCCTTACATTCTGCGCACTCAAGGTGCGTAAAACATGAAACTATTAAAATCATGAGTGACCTGCAATTTGTGTATTGAGGATGAATGGCGAGCAGTCGTGATAATCAAACTAAGGGTATATGGCATAGGCACGGACGCCTCGTCAACGCCCTTGAGTCCAAGAGCCTCGAGGCAGGTGCTTTCTTTTATGTAGCCACCGCATCAGGGACCTCTGCTCTCATGTTGCGCTACAGATGGCCTGGAGAGGAAGGTAGAACGTGATGAGCAAGGAAAGGTGGTTCCGAGGTCAAGCGCAGGGACCGAGAAGATTGAATGCGCTATTGGTGTAGTGTACGACATTCCCCTTTCGTGCGGGAAGCCTTATGTTGAACCAAAGGGGCATTGTGTGATGAACAGGCTTTTGGATCACAAAGCTTCGCATAAAGGGAGAGCCATGTTCCAACCTGTCGTTGCACTGTAGAGAATGCGGATGCGCATCCTTCTTTACTGACACGACAGTGCAGTCTAGGTTCAAGGATAGGTTAGCACGTGAAATTGAGGAAGCATATCTCGTAAACAAAGTGGGTGATTCATGTGTCGCGAAACCCTCGGTCACGTTACATGACGCAGGGTTAGACTTGCTGAAAGTGCGTCATTAAATTAATCCTGGTTTGCTCATGGCTTTTTAAGGCGAAAACCTTTAATGTCTCATGCTCACGTCCATCCATCCGTCCGCAGTCCATCCGTCCGTCCGTGCCCTGGTACGGTGCGAGGTGGCCGCCGGGTCGCGGCAACGGACGCGTCGGTCGCTCCTCACGTCGGACTCTAGAGCGCTCGCGCTTTGCTTGCGTAGCGTCGCTGTGCCCAGCGTGTCCAATCGTACAAGAAGAGAGACGCACGCATCGCGTTCCATTCTGACCGACCCCGTGTCAATGGGCGCAGGCGTTCGCCGAGCACACTTTAGTTGATAGCTTGCGCCGTGTCCGTGTTCCGTCCTCTTGTGTCAATAATATAATAATGATATCCAGAGGTCTTACGTTACAAAGCCAAGATATGATTATGAGAGACCGCAATGGAGAGCTCTGGAAATTTCAACCATACCGTGTTTTTTAACGTGCACTGACATCGCACAGTATACAGGCCTCTTCCATTTCTCCTCCATCAAAATGCGACCACCGCAGCCGGGTTAGCAGCCGCGCACCGTCACCATTGCTTCAACACGCTGGGCTACTCTTGTGTTACCGTTCTTTTGCGCACCACTCTTCAAAGTCAAACGTCTGAAATAATCTGCTGGCCTGCTTATTGTGCACAAGGAACGTTTTAATCTGACCTTCCTCCACTATGTCGTTGAGCTCAGATGCATAGCGGTACTCGATGAATGACAATGCATTTCTGGCGTCGGCGGTAGTGATTGCTGCCGCTAGCGGGGTGGTGAGCATGCAGACCGAATGCGGGGTGAATGCCACAATAATTAAATAGGGGAGGTCCATTTCGCTTCTGACGCCATATCAATACCGCTCTCCGTAAAGCAATGATGCGAGGGAAAGGCTCGCGCCGCCCCGACGTAGCCACGTTAGCCCAAAGGCACCGTGTATATTAGACAGCCTCCTTTGTTCACTTTGCACCGGTGACGTCACAGACCGTGCTGACCATTGCTTGACCAGGACAAAGATAGCTCTTAAAAATCCGAAGAGGTGGTTAGGCGCGGCGTGCGTTTTCTTTTCATGCTGGCCGAGCATGGAAGGATAAGGTCGTTGCTTCGCGTCAAAAAAAAAGTAAGACGTTGCGCCAATGTCCTACATTGCAAGTTATAGGCGATGGTCTGGGCGTGCCGGCAGCCTGTTGGTTGATGTATAATTAGTATGCGAATGGCTACTGCCGAATTTGTTGAATTATGGGGCAGATAAAACCGCGAACATTATTATGGCTGTTTGGTGTATTGCGCTTGCTATAGATACTTGGCCTTTCGGGCCAAAGTATTGCCATGTATGGAGAAGATAGAACTACGAGCATTATTACGGCTAATCGATGCAGAAATATTTCTATAGGCGTGTCCCTTTTCGGGCCAGACCATTACCGTCTACGTAGGAGATAAGCTACGCAAATTATTACGGCTGTTAGATGCATGGCTATTTTTATAGGCTTTCGCCTTTCGGGCCAAAACTATTGCCATGCATGGGACAGATAAAACTACGAACATTGCCATAGCTGTTAGATGCATTCCCATTGATATAGGCGCTTCATCTTTTGAACCAATCTACTGCCATGTATAAAGCAGATAAACCACACACATTATTATGGCTATTAGATGTATCTTTCCTTGCTACTCGTGCTTCACCTTTTGGCGCCAAACTGTGATTTTTTTCTGTGTCATTTACTGACCAGTGCTTTCATGCACTTCGCGTTCGTTTTGCCTCATTCCAGGAACCCGTACAGTCCATTGTACGCCACCTACACACCGACTGAAGATCACCTGTGTAAGTTTACACGAAAATACGTTATGGGCACGACAATAAGGAACGAATGCCAAGCGCTGCTGACTTTAAAGGCGACAAATTTTCACATAGAAGGAAGAGCGCTGCTTGCACATTTTTGTGCGACCACCCTGTGTGCCCTCAACATGTGCATTACCACATCATTCCAAAGAAAGCTAAATTAGCTAAGAGGAACTGCGATGTGAAGAGAGTGACGTCCCTTATGTGGATGTGAGATAAAGCGGGAAAACACGGAGAACAAGAGGCAACAAAATGTCAGCACTAGCGCTTACAAACAACTGATTGTTTGTAAGCGCTCAGGATATAATGTGGAAAGCTTGGGGATCACAGGCTGAAAAACCATACATCCCACAGTTGTGTAGTGCTTTAGTTAATAAATTATCAACCCGCCCAACAAGACACGATTGCAGATCGGATGCTACCATCGCGTCCTTCCAGGCAATACAGTTCTGTGTTGTGCAGTGCTACTTGCGGCTCTGGTGCATATTTATGATCTACTTTTTTCTGGAAATAGAGGCAAGCTTCAGAGATTTCGTGCGGTCTTGAAGTTTTAGATGCGAAGCATCTTATGCTTGGGGCTATGTCGGTCCCTCCCGCGTCCGGCCACTTTCATGAAGTAGGGAAGCACCTACTATGCGAACCAGAACACTGTAGTACAATATAAGGCCGTCAACCACCACTACATTCACCAGAGTCATGGCCGAGAGCACAGAGAGGCTGCTTAGCAATGGCTAGGCAGGTGGTGTCTGTCGCCCAGGTTGACTCGATTCCTTGATCTTGCTTGCATGTGTTTGGGGGGGTGGCTTAGTCCGTCCCTGCGTCCCACACTACCACAGCGCATGCGCGTCCCCTCCCCCCTC
The DNA here is from genome assembly GCA_030522465.1 of Rhipicephalus appendiculatus. Lineage (NCBI taxonomy): Eukaryota > Metazoa > Arthropoda > Arachnida > Ixodida > Ixodidae > Rhipicephalus > Rhipicephalus appendiculatus. The sequence goes on from JALIZH010025362.1 coordinate 21,329, forward strand.
TATCTCCTCTCCTACGCATACCCCTTTCCTCTACTCTAGGAATCCTCTACTCTACGAAGCGGCACGAGCGTCCTCTCCCCACCCACCCTCTTTCTCTACTCTGGGAATCCTTTAACTCTGCGGAGCCCGCATCCCCCACAAGCGCATTTGCGTCCCCTCTCTCTCCTCTCCTACGGTTCCCCCCCCGTTCTCTCCTCTAGGAATCCTCTACGGAGCGGCGCGCACGACAGGTGGTGCGACAGCTGCATACTCCGCTGGGAGCACCACGGTAGTTCCGCGGTATGAAAATAACGGAGCGCGCCGCGATGAGCGCCCGGGCGGCTGCCGCGAAACGGGAGCGGCGACGTTTCTTCCCGCTCAAGCTAACCATCTCCCCACTGCTTCGCATCCACACATGGTCCCCTTTAGCGGGAGATGGGGAAGTTTTTTAACACGTGGTGGTCTCCAAGTTTTTCGTATTACATCTTGCTTTTTAAACAGATAACCAATTGTTAGTAAGCAGGCGTGTAGTCACCTTGGTCGTCTACTATTTCTCGTTTCAGCGCTTTGATAACAAATTATCAATCCACCCAAAAATGCAAGGCTGCAGATCATATGTTACTTTCGCGTGTTCAGGCGGGTTCATAGAGACAACAGAGCACGGAAAGGAAGGGAGTTTAATCAAAAGCTCATTCCGTCTGCTGCAGTGCACTGAAGGAAAACAAAAAAATTACACCATCTCCCGCTAAAGGGAACCATGTGTAGATGCGAAGCAGCGGGCGCTAACACTTACACTGGCGGGGGCGTTGACGCTGGCGCTCATCGCAGCGTTGCGCAGGAGAGAAACCTGGGGAGGCGCAAAGCACGCAGTGATGGACCGGTGTTTCCTACAAAAACATGCCAATCGCTGCTAATGGGCAATGAGAGACAGAAGACTCCGACTGGACACAGAGATCCACAGTCCGCTTTTAGTTAACGCGCACGCTGCGAATTTTTATTGTTCAACAACGCACAGGAGAAATCTCCCACCGGCACTACCTTGCAGGTCAAGATCCAGTGCCATATATATACGGGGTGGCCAGTGAACGGTTGTGCAGCGCGAGCAGTCGGTTTTTTTTCAGCCAAGAAACGCGCTAGCAGACGGTGCCTGCGTCGGCGTCACGAGGCGAGAGAGGGAGGGAGCGTAAGAGAGGAGAGAGAGGGGGGGGACGCACATGCGCAGTGGGGTTGTGGAACGCCGCGGGCAGGGATGCCTAGAGGAGAGAGAGGGGGAGAGGAGTTTTTTTTTTCGTTTTAATTTTTTTAAAGGGTTTGCGCATGCGCAGTAAGGGTGGTCAGGACGCACACCACCACCACCACCACGGGATTGAACTTCGCCTTAAGCTGCTTCGCATCTAATAAAGTTACCACAGTTGCAGCGGTCATGCTTGGCTGACTGTTAAACTCGGCTTATTGCTACTTTGTTATTTAACACAAAAAGCCCTGGGTATATTATGTCGAAAGCATTGGCGCCACGAATGGTTGAGGTGTGAATTACAGCGTAACCTCGCCCCGGCAGTTCGGTCCTTGCATGCTGTCTTACGAAGGTGCTGACCAGATTAGCTCCTTTGTACCGCGTAGGCGCTATACACTCTAAGAGAAAAAAGTGTCATTTGACTCTTCTTTCATACATCAGAGAGTCACATCTCAGCGCTCTCGTTAGAGATGCACGTCGACTCTCTCCTCAAGAGAGTCACTGTGACTCTCTAAAGAGAGCGAACGTGCCTCTCTAAAGAGAGTGCTACAGGTATGACTCTCGCTTGTATAAAAGAAGAGTTACAGGTCTTAGAGTCTATGGCTGACCTGACTGAAACTAGCCTAAGGTAACCGAATCCAATCCGAGTTCATTTAACCATAACACAACGTGACACAGCTTAAACAAATGATTTCGCCTAGAAGGAATGCAGACACCAAAAGCTTGAGAAGGAGATTTGAAAAGTTCCCGCCACGAGGTAGAAAACGTGTGTGGGACAACATGATTCAGTATTAACGGGACAGTAACATAGCTTGCAGTACCAAACCGGGGACGTCAGCAAACTTATGTGCCGTGTGATACATTTCGCACGTGCATTCCCACTTTGTGGCACCAGTTCAATCAAAACGTGCAGCTGCGCCTCCCGACAACGAGAGCGTCTTCTCGTCGCTATCGGCGTCGGGGGAATCGTGCCATGAGCGCGCGCCTGGACGTGAAAAAGTGCACGTTTACGTTCTTTTGGTTCTTCATCCCTTCGCACGGCTCTACTACACGTGGTCTAAGTCATCATATTACGCATATCCAACGTGATGCCTTTCTCATCTCTCTTTTGACGGTGTTACTCATAGATATCGCTACAAGTCTGGATGAGGACGTTTTGTTTCTAGAGTTCAAAATTCAAGTGAACTAGATTTAAGTGGTCTTTTCTCGGGCAATATTCGTCACAGCATCCCTTGCAAGTTCGCAAAACTCGAGCAGCAGCTAGTTTAGTGTCAGTTTAGCCGTCCTATTTTGTGATCTACGCTTAATTAAGCTCGCTTTTGGGCTTTGTGTAACAGGAGCAGTGTTGACGGCACATCTGCGCTTTGCACTCAACCGCTGACGCGAAGAAAATAATGTTGGGCTATTCAAAAACACAAGCTCGAAGTAACTGTAGCATGGGTACCGGAAGGCGTGAATAAAGCAACATGACAGAAGTGCGCGAATAGTCATTGTCAAAACAAAACAAAACATTTTTTTTCAGGGTTGAAATATACAGGCCCTGCTACGCACTCCCTGTATTCCTTACTTAAACATTTTATGTGCAAGTATGTAGGTACTGTTTTCGTAAAAACGCACACTATGTGTATGTTTGTTTGGAACAGACCGAATAGCTGTACGTATTCTGAGAGGTACTTAACAAAGTAGAATACACAGAATGGTAAAGTGGTTCCACAGATGTTCGGGTAAGTGGACCCTTGTAGATGCTTCTAGACCACCATGTTCCGTAGGTAAATATCATAACGCAGGTTAATGTATCAGAATATGACATGGATAGAAACGTTTGACGCACACATAACAATATTGAAGTAGTCATTATTCAGCGAAAACAAAATTCTGCAAATGCTGCGGATACTTATTTACTAATTTATGTGTTTTTTCATTGTGTCACACTGCTGTGAAATTCGTATACATGTTCATGAGCTGCGGGACGCAAGCGCATAACTGTGCATATTCTTGTCAATCCCATTTGATATGGGTATCAACTAGATTTGTAGCACTTCTTTTCTGCAAACAATGCTAATGATTGACAATTTTATTCATTGCATTTCAGTCGTTCCTATGGGCGTGTTCACCCCGCCCGTCTTTCGCAACAGCCAAAAGAAGTGAGTGCCCCGCATGGTACCATAAAAGAGTCTCAAAACCTTTCAAGGTAGCTTTCCTGCGGTACAAAAATTCATGCACAATGGCGGCGCGTTAAGTCATTCATACAGTTGTTATGTACAGTTTAGCGTTTCGCGTGTTTGGGCAATGCATAGGCGCTGGCTTGGCCACGCCCGGGCTAAAAGGCTAACGAAGCAGATCTCCGGCACAAACACATGTGCCTCGTTAGTACCCGTTTGTATAAGTTAAAGATGCTCGTCCACCATAACATGCTTGTTGCAATGATGGTAGAGGCTCAAAGCTCGCTAAAGAAAGCCAAAACGCAGAACAGCTACAGAATCATGTGGCGCTTCAGCAATCGTCATACATCCGACTACGCGCAGTTCGGTCGGGGCAAGCGCCGCAATGTATCAAGATAAAGCTTGCTTTTAGAGAGGAGGCTATGCTACTGCTAGCCAGGTCATCTATCGCGTCGCAACATTTATGAGCCGCCTGGAGCCCAAGCGCACCGCGAGTCGTGTCCGTGCGGCCTTGGTAAGAGCAGAGGCGAGCTTGACAAAACAAGAGAACGCTCGCGGCTCCTGCGCGGCTCGGCCGCTACAACCGCCGCTGCAGTCCTTGCGTCTCTTGCTCCAAGTCAAGCTGCATGATCCGCTGTGGAGAGGCGTTGCAGCTTTGCTCGCTCGAAGCGTCGCCACTTAGTTACCCCGTGACAAGGCGAACGTCGACCGGCTGCTTCGACGGTGCTTGGTCACTCAGTCTTACAATGGATGGCGCGTCGGCTCGGCCGTCTGTGCGTGTGCTTCGGCGCATACGATCAGCTGAATCCCGTCATCCCAGTAGCTATAGCTACACGGCAAACTGCGTGATGTCAATGAATGACAAAGTCGCGGGTTATGAAAGGCCGGAGCGAAGGGATGTCGGCACGTCGTAGAGAAGCCTACCAAGCGCGGAAGCGTGCCAAGGTCGAAGCTACTGAAGGCGCCGCCTGCGTGCATGTTCTTTGTAGACCAACGGAAACATACCTCTTACCAGCGCCTCCACAAAGGAGGCGTTGCTTCCGCTCTTGATAACTAGGTTTGGAAGAGTTGAACCTGTGCCAATTCTTTGTTCTGCAGGTACATTATGACCTTACTCTTCCTCGCAAGTAGTTAGCTGAACCGACAGTTAAACGCACGCACCAGGCCCGTAAATCCGCGGTGGGTGGGGGGGGGGGGGGGGGGGGCACCTGCTGAAGTCCTTAAATATTTTGGCAAAACACCTATTTTCAATACTTATTTTCGGTAAAAGACCCCCCTCATTCAGAATTTCGAGGGGGGGGGGTGGGGTTGGACCCCGGGAACCCTCCCTGTCTACGGGCCTGGCACGCACACTCCCGTATTTAAATAGTTAGTGTGATGGCTGGGCGTGAGGCCTGAGGAAGAGGCGTTAGCGAGGCATGGTGAGCAGGACGAGAAGAATACGCTTATTTGAATATTGGAAAACATTATCGCCCACGCGCGGGAGGCGGGAGCGAAATAAAGCGAGCGCGTCCTGGCCCTCGCTTGGGCCTGGCGTTGTGTTGTCGTAACGGTGCCGAAGGTAGCGCTAGTGATTAGCTAGGCCTCTGTGCTTTGGAACATGCGGGTCCTCCCAATAGATAATACGTGCCTTCTGAGACCAACAACCAAAATGCTTCGAATACGTTAGTCTTCTCGGTAACATAACAGGGCGGAAAGACGGAGCGCAAGAAAAAGCGGGACAAAAACAGCAGCGCAGATTTACAACGAAGTTTATTTGTCAACACCGCGCAATATGTATTAGCGCAGTCCTAAACCCAGTCCTTTCTTTCGATTAGGACTGCGCAAATCTATATTGCGCGGTGTTGACGAATAAACTTTGTAAGTCTGCGCTGCTGTTTGTGTCCCTCTTTTAACAAGAAATATTTT